>MU619246.1:2077-17077 GCA_025201805.1 Parasitella parasitica
TGCTGTCTACATCCTTTTCATTTTCCCGTTGTACATTAAAAGAAAAAAATAAAAATAAAATAAAGACAGAGCATAGCTATTATGGCGTTGGTAGTACGTATAGGTACTAACCAACATCTAGTCTTTCTCCTGTTCGTGACGATGATTTGCACATTCGCAAAGACAACGCAGATTGTACATTGTGCTTTAGCTTTTAGCCTTTTTCGTAGACAAACATGGAGTTGCCACAGGTAGGTAAAAACTGCCAGCTGGAGGGTTGTAACTCGTTGGGTATGTTGCGTCGAGTTTATCCCACAGGACAAAAAAAAAGTTAATCAGCACTTGTATCTAGATTTCTTACCTGTTGCTTGTACCCTTTGTCTTGTCACATTCTGGTATGATGATGTAGATGGTTCCACTAGATAACAACTTATTGAGTCCTATTTGTTTAGCGGTGACCATAGACTGCCTATGGATCATAACTGCTCTCAATGGACACACGGCAGCAGAGATTTGATACAATGCTCTGAATGTCAGCGTCTAATTCAATCACCCAATTATGAAAAACTGAGCCCAGGACAGGCTGTAAGTCTGATAATAGCTATACCACTGTGGGCCTTTGTAACCATTTTTCACAGTTGGAAGACCACAAGAAGTCTAAATGTCTGCTTTATTTGCATCCTCCCCTCAACGACATGAAAAAATTAGATCGCCAGTGTACTGTCAAGGGTTGTCGAGACATCGATCCTCGTGTTGGGCCTGTACAATGCAATGGCTGTGATCAGGGTTTCTGTTTAAAGTAACAAGTCGACTTTAGTCATGCAAATAACCTACTGATTTCCGTATGGCTAGGCATAGATATCCTGCTTCTCATGGCTGCCAGTCGTTATGTGCAGATGAACAGCGGAAAATAGACAGGAAAATAGCAGCACAAGAAAAACTAGCAAAGACATTTGTTCCCCAACCGCCAAAAAAACGAAAAATCATTACAGCTGTGCCTGTCAAAAGCAAGAACGGCGGCATGGTAGAACTGATGAAAATCAAATCACAAGCAAAGGGGAGCGTTTCTGTTCCAGCGTCATCCCGAATCTACATCTACATCCAGGGGCCTAAGGAATCAAAAGTTGAATTGCAATCTGCCTATTTTGACAAAGTAAAAATTATGCCAAAATGATGTTTGCATGCTTTTTGACCTTCAAATTACTAGAAAAATTCGGTTGGCAAAGCACTAGATGTAATCGCAGATATATGCAAGGTGACAAACAGAAACAATGCTATTTCTCCATCAGATCCAGAGGTAGGTTTGCATTTTATACAATGAAAACTTCGAGCCCTGATCACGTCATGTATGTGTTAGCGATTGGAGCTATATAAATGCCCAGACATGGCAATATTGAACAAATCGGATCCCCTCGAAAAAGTTCTGAAAAACCTGGACACTGTGTTATTGGAACGCCAGGGATCATTATCCGTGGAAGAGGTAGACGAGGAGGAATGAATAAAATCGAATAATGTAAAGAATCCAAGATGTAATCGCTTCTATAAAAAATCACTCCCTCCATATGGTTTATTTTCACTTTATCTTTACAACACTAACTGTCAGTTCGCCCTCACTTTCTTTGACCAGTGGCTCCAAAATGTTGAAACTTGCATCAATGACAGTATCCTCATCAGCATCAGGCCTAGTATGAACTTCAATGGTACCGATACACTTTCCATAGGCATTTTGCCAGAAATGAACCTTATCTACAGAGATAACCATTGGGATTTGTTGAATTAATCGAATATGATGATCAATAGCTTGTGTCATGGAATCTGGCATAGTTTGTAACAAAACTTTGGCTAATGCTGTGGCTGCGGGGGCGCCTAAATACAGCATGAGCGACGCCTCTCCAAAGGATAAGAGCTTATCGATCGACGGTGTCGATAATCCAAAGAATTGGAAGAAAAATACCACCATTCCCGCACCTACAATGGACAATGAGTAAACATTTTTGACGAGTGCGTCAAAAGGAGAGCTTTGAATATTTTCAGGGTGCATTTCAGACGATCTTCTTGTTACTATTTTTGATCCACAGTTAGACCAAGGTCATATACAAGTATTTTGCAATGATTTCTTACAGTTTACCAAATTATCGTGATTCTTCAACTTGATATTGGATGTAAATGAGGCAGCAATGGCTACGAGCAGCATTAACAGTAACCCTAGCGGAAATCCACTAATCCCGGAATTAGCATTAATATACTATTATTTGATACGTTTATCCCCTTTAATTTTACATACCCAACACTATGATGATCACCGCCGTTACTGCCATGATGTTCCTCTAATAGTAAATGTTCCAACGATTCTTTGGTAGTATACATGGTTCCAAACAATAAAAAGATGGTATTTGCGAGCGCTGCTACGACTTCAAAACGCCTGACACTGTAAAAAAAAAAAAAAAAAAAAAAATCAACGCTGCACTTCACATCATGTATCACTAAAACTTACCCAAAAGGCCTTTTAGTGCTCATTGTCGTAAAAGCAGGGTTGAAATGAAGCACGCTGGATACAAAATTATTTAATGTGCCAAACGCATCAAACAAGACCAAATAAGAGAATCCAGTTATCGACAAACTTCCACGAGAGGCTCCTAACCACCACAGGATAATACCAATAGAGAAATGGCCCACGAACCAAGTCAAAAGCGCCTTTTGAAAGGGAATCAGTGAAGCCAAAATTGAAGCATACGAAGGCAAGGGTTGGGTATAAACTTGAGGAAAGTTACTGTGTTGATGATGAGCATGTTTGTGGTCATGTCCATGACTTTGAGAATGGTGACAATGATCTTGGTGATCATGGTGGTCGTGGTGGTCGTGGTGGTCGTGGTGGTCGTGGTGGTCGTGGTGGTCGTGGTGGTCGTAATGATCATGTCCATGGTGGTTGTGTCCATGATGATTGTTTACATGGATTTCATGTCCATGGTGAGTTTCTGTGAAATGCTTATGATCCTCTTGAGGAAGATAAGGATTAGTTGCTGCAACAGTAACATCAGGCGTATCGTGTTGATGGTCATGTTCCTGATGTGTCTAATAAAGTAGCGAACTAAATTAACCAAATATATATGATATCAAGTAGTAACCTTACGTGATAGATATGCTCTACTGCTGTAGTAGTGGGCATAAAAGAACGACTTACTGCAGTTGCAGTGGAATGCATTGGCGCATTACTTTGAATAGCTAATCCACTTCGAGGGAGAGCCTGCTTGTTTACTTGAAGACCATCAACAGTTTGCTGCTGATTCAGCAAAGGGGACTGGGGCCTCCTTTTCGTAAACTGTCTGGTTTGATGCATCACTCGGAACAAAGACGTGGCAGAAAGAAGAAAAAGAGCGTGATGAAAATTATTTGTTTTCAAGTATAAATAGACTCGGGGTTGAATCCAGGCACCACGAATAACTAAAGGGTTACAATCACTGACCTGAGTTTCTACAGTTTGAAGATTTTGTATTGATAGATTAAGCGTTTGTCAACCCCTCCCCAAACCTGAATTAGATACGGTTGCCCAAAAAAAAAAAAAGAGAAAGAGCAAAAGTGGAAAGAAAAGAGATGTAGCCCAGACTAACGACGACGAAGTAACTCAGGAGTTGATGTAAAACCAGTTTCAAAAGGTACAACAACTGCTCATTTTATTAAGGTTATCAATGAGCTCCTTAATATTATGGATGAGGATGAATCTTTAAAGGGCAGTTATTTATTGATAGATAATGCTAGTATCCACAAGTCAAAGCCAAAAATTCGAAAATTAGAGGCCAGAGGTTATAAAGCAATGTATTTCGCCTCTCACTCGCCTGAGCTAAATTCTATGGAACAGTTCTGGGCCTTATTGAAAGTAAAAATGAAGCGCCATCGTTTGATGAAAAAAGAGACATTATCTTTTAGAATTTATGATGCATGTAATGACGTTCGGTTCAGTGATCTTTATGGCTTTTGCTTTTATTGCAAATATTAGACTATAAATGTGTTGAGCTTTTCATTGAATAATATCATTTAACTTCAAATACGAATCAACTAAAGATTTGCAAAAACTAAAACATTATATGATTCTGTTAATTAAAATATGGTCAAACGCTATGAATTAAACCTGGTAGCCTTTTTCCTCCTATCATTTCGCCAAGATACTAGGTTACGATACGTTCACATCTGCTTTAGACATTAGTATACATTCAGGGCGAAAAAGATTTATATTAGGAAATGCCTCATTGAATAGAATGGAAGAGAGTACAGTATGATATTACAATTTTTAACTTGTCAAATAAATACACTTTAAATAAATAAGCATTAGATCAAGAAGCTGCTGAATGTGCATCTTGCGGAAAAAAGAGTATTATATAACAGAATATGAGGCGATATCCAATCTTAGATCCGATCAGGAGCGGTTGCCATGATAACTAAATTGAATATTATGGTAATCATGATTATTCTATGGATACAACACTTACCGCAATATTTTTTTTTTTTTTTTAAAAAAAAAGAATAACCAGACCAGAGCCAATTGCCATGACAACTGAGTCGTAACTATGGAATTCTACGGATACAACATATACAATTGAAAACAGTAGAAGCTCATTTGTTTTGGAGTCTCACAGCCTTGCGGACCGAGATGGACCTCGCTGTTGTGTCAAAAGTCTGATAAGATAAATCTGCCAGAAAATTACACTTTCATTCATAATACACCGAGAGATGTATTATATGCACATCCATTATTCTAAGGTTTTACTGTCTTCTGACAGCATAATGTAAATCACGACTACCCATAATCTACCCTGAGACCCTGGGATTGATCTGATGAGACTATGATGTGAGACCTCGCCGTGGTGATATAAAACTTCTGACCATATAATTACAAAAGATTCCACACAAAAGACTGTCTGTAGGGCTGCAGGATATGTCATCGTCAAGGCTTCTATCAAGCTTTTTACAAACTTGGAGTGAGTTTTTGGCTCGACGTAGTGGAATGCAGATCATCACAGTGAATGTATTTTCACAAGTTATCATACATATGACATATTTGCTCATAAAATTCTGCAAAAAGAACTGTAGTACCGCAATCTAACTTGGTAAACTTAGCGTAGACTTGACGCTATCTGGCAACAACATTTGTACACACCATGTTTTCACCGATATCTATCTCTGTTTCATGGATAAAAATGTAACTTAATTATTATATATTCTGAGCATAATTTTTATTCCATTGGGCGATGTGTCTAATCAAAAGTTATGTACAAAAAAATAAATTTGATACATCACATTTGTATCTCTTCTCCACTTCACAAAAAATCCAAACAAGCACCACTAACTATGTGGCGGCTGCATTTGGCATTGTCATTGAAAAGGTAAGGATGAAATTCAGTTATGTCTCCAAACAATGCTCCATGATGAGCACTTGTATGAGCAAGATAGCAAGAATGGCTATTTGGTTAAACTGAAGCATAGTCCTAATATTATGGAGAATGAATCCCGAGGCATGGGAATTATAGACTACTGGTTAGTGTACTTCCTCATTAGTGTACCGCTTTTAAGTAATTTTCGCCAACAAGAATTCATTTTTGGTTTTGGTGGATACATCAAGCCTAAGATTGTAAAGACAACGGTTTTAATTGAGCAAAGGTATAAGTTTTGAAATCAAAAATAACTTTTAACACCTGCTAGCGGATCACTTTCACACGGCAGGTGGTTTTTTAAACATGTATATAGAGCTGCTCTGTATCGCTTCGCAGCGCCCAGCATATTTAGCTGCCACAAGCCGTTTTGCTCAACGAAGCAAGGAATTTCAATCCATCAACACAGAAAGTTTAATGATAATGGCCTCTTAGCAAATACTTATTCCTCTAATGATGATGCGATGTCTATATTACACCTTCACATCGCAATTATAGTGTATAAAAAAATAGTAGTTTTTGTTCATATCTTCTGTTAAAGATCAGATATACATATCATCATAGGGAATCAGCTTCATCTGATACATACCTTGTTCCCGTTGCATGCCATTACATAAACAGTTGGCTACAATAAACATCGAATTCCATAAAAAAAAAAAAAAAAAAAAAAACGCATACAAACGCCTAAACCTTTGCATAAAGAAAAAATCAAGCCATGTTTGATACTTGGATTATGCTTGCTTGATCTAGGCTAACAGAATATACTTTATTTCCACTGGTTGACGTATATAGCAAGATTTATCTGCAAAATCAACAATTTTTTGACTAAATATAGATTGGCATAAACTGAGGTATCGCATAAATTAAATAATAACTTCAAATTATTCAGTAACATTCTACAAAGATCACAATCATCTAAAACAAGCTAATAAGGATTCAATGAAACGTAATCAATTAGCTTATCATGCCAAGAACAATTAGAAACAAATTCAACATTCGTTAACTTCACTCTTGTCCATATCCTTGTTTCCGCTTAATTCTTGAGAGATAATCCATTATAATCATTTATCCTTTTGTATAAAAAGACGACATTTCCAATATCTTCATCTTATATTTTTTTTATACTAGTTATTTCATAGATAACATATCAACATGCTGTTGCCTAATTTTGCTGCATCAGTCGCTGCTTCCTTCTCGCCACCTCCTGCTCGTAAAACGGGTCCTCCTCTCACTCTTAATACGGCTTCTTCGCCTTCCAATAAACCTGCTGCTGCTACTTCCCCAAGGTCTAACCGTAAACGCCCAGCTACACCTCGAAAGTTGACTAGTTGGCGTTCATCCCATTTTCAAAAATTTAGAAATCATAAGAAAAATATGTGCGTATGCAACAAAGCTTGAAATAAATGATTGTGTATTTTTTACTTGAAATACAAGTTCTTTAAACAAAGTAAATCATGTTGAAAGTCGGGTAAAATAGCTTGAATCTCTTAAAATTGAACATAGTTCAACTGCTTCTTGCATATTTACGGTATAGTCGCATTATGGATTATTATTTTAGAAATAAATGACCAGAGGATGTTCCTGTCGTATGCTTAGGCGAGAGTAATTTTGGAGAACATTTTGCAGAAACCCACATGGATTGGCAAGGACCCTCAAAAGATTTTACATAAAGCTAAAAACCAAGGTCATTTTTTGCTTATAGATATTATTGAGCGCTATACAGGCCAAGTATGTAGTGGTTGCGGGAAACTTGGGAGAAGCAAAGCATTTACCTTGTGCCCCGTCCTAGCCTGCGAAAATTGAGGACATGTATGGCAACGAGATGTGTTTCATGCTTTGGGTTTGATAAGTATTGATGATAATGAACGTCTCAAAGTATTCTATTAATCCGAGTACTAGAGTACACTTGAAAAAAAAGTGGGGTTTTGGCGCTCAATTATATCATTGTCTGTATTTTTTCTCATTTTCTTGAAACAAACAGTGAAGCTGGTGTAACGGTTTGTCGAGTGTACAGACCGTATACATACGCATGACTTTTTATCCGTGGCCAATTAGCAATGAAATGTAATTGTTATAAATCTCCTTTTTTTCCCTTTCCAAACAGTAAACCTTGATAGGAATCTCCTTTCCTTAATTCTCTCTTTTTTCTGTTTTTAATCTTGGTCATTTTATCATATTTTAGAATGAGTGAACAAAACTTATTATTCTCCCCTGATCTCACCTTGAATTTGCTATCCAAAAGTTCGCCTTCTCAGCTGGAACCTTTCCAGTTTAAACGGTCGCGTACACAGCCTATTCCAACCGAGGCATTCTATACAACACAAAAGTTAAGCTCAAGTAACACCCAAACCAATGGAGCATCTAGCAGCAATAATTTAAAATGTAATTATATGAAGAAATGGCTCATCATGCACAGTTTTGACTGACTTTTCATATATATATATATTTTATAATAGCATCCAACTTATCACACGTTCCTTGCAAGTTTTATAAGCAAGGCACTTGCACCGCAGGAGCCAATTGTACTTTTTCCCACAGCTCAGACCTGTCTTCAGAATCTGCTGTTTGCAAGTATTTTGTTAGAGGTAATTGCAAATTTGGTACAAAATGTGCATTATTGCATACAATGTCTCCGTACGGCACAAGCGCTACAAGCAGTGGTGGTAGCAACAAAAGGATGATGGCAAGTACTCCTCCAAGCCTACCGTTTCCAAGAAGGAAAACCGCAGATCAGATGATGAGTTTTTCTCCATCCAACATCGATCACCGATCGTTTCTTCATGATCCCTTTGCCTCTTCAGCTCCTGCCGTCTCATTGCTCCATCTTCATGAACAGCAACAACAACTATGGCGCAATCAAAGTCGTACGACACTCAATCCTGATGTAATGGGGTTTCGCTCATCTCCTCGCGAGACAGCACCAGACCCTCTTCTTGGGACATCACCGTTTAGCACTAGATTGTCATCGTCAATCAGTACTAATAACAACAATAATACTGGATCAATGCAAAGCCCACCTATGCGCTATCAGCCAACTTCGTTCGGATCTATGGGACAAGATAATTATGATTTGAATGACGCTATGCTACCTTCATCATTGAACGATCTATTTACACCAAGTGAGCTGCAAGTTCGACGAGTAAGGCAGCAAGAACACTATCCTAGTAGTCAAGTTGAAAGCTGGTCAATGCGGGACTCCTTGGCATCTTCATTTGATCAACGACAATGGCGAGTACCCTTCTTGACAAAATCACAACAGCAACAACAGCAACAGCAAATTCAGCAACGACTGCATTATAGTAGCTTGCCTCTTGACTATGAAGACAGGCTAATAGAAGGGACTTCGGCTATTAATATTCCTGGTGGCAATGTAAGCGGAAGTAGTCTAAGCAGCAATGATTATTTATTGCAGCAACAGAATGATTTGCTTCAACAACAGGATGATGAAGTTCAATTCTTTATGGAAGATGATGAGGCTGTAACTTATGATACAACAACAATACCATCAACAACAACAACAACAACAATAACAACAACAGATCACCAGACATTGGACATGACCAGTGCTCCCAGTAATAAAGCCTACACTAACTTTCCATCACTGATCAGTTTACCTAGTACATAAAAAAAAAAATACTAATGAAAAAAAAAAAAAAAAAAAGCTTCTCTCTTCCTCCTTATCACCCCCTTCTTTCTTTTTACTTTTCTATTCTTTCGCCCCTATTTTAATTCAACCGACTCAACGCTGAAAAGATTACATTAAAAAAAATATCGAAGAGTAGACATCTACTATGCTACTCGCATTTACAAATATACATATGTTATTATTCATCTCTCTAAAATAAAAATAAAATTGCACCTTTTTCTTTCAAATTAATTTGAGCCTGGCATCATGTTTAGATGATCAGATATGCATATCAGGCATGCACGACTGGATGTACAAACTCTTACAAAACAAATTACTAATTGGGTGTTAAATAATGCGGCTGGAAAAATGAATGGCGATTGTTTGTCGTGCCCAACACGATACTTCATCACTTCTTCTACCTTCGCCTCGGCAACTGTTGTATTTCTGATGGTTACCCAAAAATAAATTGTTTTGTTGAGTTACCCAGAAGAATTATTGTCGGCTACATGGTGTAATGATGGCCCCGCTCTAATAACTAAAACTGGTGTGATAAAGCACACCTTTTTATGAAGATGGATAGTACGACCGCAGGGAGTAAAGGTCGGCTAGGGAAAAAAAATTAGTTGTAATATGTATCCGTTTCGGGACAAAGACGAAAGTCAATTCTGTATTTCTAAGTTTTCAAAAAATATGATGCAAAATTTTGAATGAATATTTTGTTGCAGTAAAATAATTGGGATATCAGTCAAAGAGAGAGTAAGCATGTTGACAATATGTAAATGTAACAGCTTACCTGTTTTTTTTTAAAAAAAAAAAAAAGATCTGAAACTGTTATACGGTAGAGATGGCATACAAACTAGTTTATAAAATATCGCAAATTTCGTTATTAACTTACGATATGTAAATAAATATATGCCTTCTACAGCGAGAAAGTCTCATACTAAACCTGATACAATACGAGCCTTTTGGTAACTTGTCTAGAATCTTCATTGCTAAAAACCTTCCCTAGCAATTATTAATGTTGAATCAAATAAATGGATCTTTGGTCCTTGCAAATAAGTATCACGACGTAAAGGATGCAAACCGAAATCAATAACTTTGAACGCAGTACTCGAAACAGTTTCGAGTCAATAAACAGCGACAATCACAGCAGAAGATATGGTATAAAAGACTATTATATAACACATAGCAATAAGCTCCAACCTTTTACTAAGAAAGGTTGTGTAAGTTAGTAATATTCTGATAGACCATTTGAGGCAATGCTACGAATACTCTATGTAGTCGACGAAAAGCTTACAAAAATAAAATAAGAAACGAAACTGTTAGACAGCAATAAATACCACCGAAAATAGACAAATTGAAAGAAGAAAGAAGAAAGACTATTGTGAGATGTACTATACTGTCATCGCCTAGCTACGATAAATTTAGCCTCATTAAAGCGATTTACAGTTCGTGCTGTTGCAGGCCTGCTTCGCCTCCGAGTAATAAAAATTTGTATTGATTGTGTTCATCAAGTTAATCGACCTGCGAGTGTTCTTCTAGTTTGGCCTTATTTTTCACATGAACGGCACGGTTGTATCCATAGAATACAATAGGATCCGTTTTTATGGCCACCGTTACTGGATCGGATCTAATATTATAGAATACAATAGGTTACCCTTATTTTACATCCGTCATTAAGGCAACTATTGCCATAGCAACCATTCCTATATCCGATCTAATACAATATAATCTTGTTTGACAGCCAAATGCCAAATATGATATGAATTGTCTTCATAGACCGATTCATGTAAATTTAGTCAACATAAATAGATAACTTGCTCTCAACTAATAAAATCTTTTATTTTGTATCTGGTAAATTTATAGTCTTTATTGTCATATCTGCATTATAGTACTTTGAAGTGCAGGTTTTTTACTGTAGTCTGCAGCACAAAGGCCAGTGTGTTACACAGCGTTGTTCGCTAAGCTCAGATCAAACTTGCAACCAAGGGTATTCATCTTGTATGAATATCCACACATATTTGTTTTTAAAAACGCATTATATCTCAGTGTCAAAGTTCTCATTTATTAGTGTGTAGTTTGTATAACATTAAATTACTTTTTACGCATTTTGACGTAAATTTTTTTGGATATAATGTCAATATCCTAGTTAAAGTACTAAAATATTTCATTTCGTTCAGCACATGTTAACATAACAGTGTATACCGATTTGATATTCATAATTCCCACATGTTGCTAATTACTAAGAGAGACAAGATACATTTAGTATAGATATTAAGCATCTTTGCTTTCTACTTTAATAATATGTTACATTGCTCTCACAGAAAATTATGCAACTAGGGCATTTGTTGAAACCTGATCTGTACAATAGTTTTGTGATAAGGTTACCATGACTGCTGTAGATATAAAAGCCACTATAAAAAAAAAAAAAAAAAAAAAAAAAAAAAAAAAAAAAAAAAAAAAAAAAAAAAAAAAAAAAAAAAAAAAAAAAAAAAAAAAAAAGATACTAAATTACTGCAATTGCTTTTCAAAGATTGCTTGCTATTTTTCTCTATAAACAACATCAAGCATGTCGTCTCTTGACTCACTTGTCTACAAATACCTACTGGAGAATGGAAATACTGAGGCTGCTGAAGCTCTCAAAAAGAAAATCCCTTCTGTAAGATTTATTTAGAATTTTTGATACATCACCTGTCAAACTAAACAATCTGTGTTGATAACTAGGTTGAAAAGTCCAAAACTAAAAAGAGTTTGATCGCTATTTTTGAGAAATATCAGTCAAAGTAAGCTGAGCTTTTATGCAATGGGAATTGTTGGGAATTCACATTTTCATAAATTTTAGGAAAGAGTCTTCATCTTCTTCTGACGATGATTCATCTTCATCTTCATCGTCATCGTCATCGTCATCCTCATCCTCATCTTCATCTTCATCTTCTGATAAAGAAGAAGAGGATACTCAAATGAAGGAGGCATCTTCTGATGGCAGCAGCAGCAGCGAGACTTCTGACAATGATAGCAGCGATAGTGATAGCGAATCCGAATCCATGAAAGTCGATGAAAAAGTGACTGAATCCTCAAGCTCTTCATCGTCATCCGATTCTTCTGATGAGGAAGTCAAAAAAGAAGACAGTTCCAGCGATTCATCATCTGATGAAAAGGAAGAGGAAAAGGAAGCTAATTCTTCTAGCTCTAGCTCTAGTTCCAGCTCTAGCTCCAGCTCCAGCTCTAGCTCCAGCAGCAGTTCCAGTGACTCCTCATCTGATGAAGAAGAAGTAGAGGAGAAGAAGGTTGTCTCCTCTAGCTCCAGCTCCAGCTCTAGCTCCAGCAGTAGCTCCAGTGACTCATCATCTGATGAAGAAGAAGTAGAGGAGAAGAAGGTTATCTCTTCTAGCAGCAGCTCCAGTTCTAGCTCCAGTGATTCATCATCTGACGAAGAAGAAGAGGAAAAGGAGAAGAAGCCTGAAGCAAGCACTTCATCCAGCAGCAGCAGCAGCAGCAGCAGCAGTAGCGATTCTTCATCTGACGAAGTAGACGAAGACAAGAAATCTGAAGCAAGTGTTTCTACATCTGAAGACACTCTTGTAGAGAAAAAAGGAAATTCTGATTCCTCAAGCTCAAGCGATTCTAGCTCTGATGGTGATTCAGAATCGTCTTCCGATGAAGAGGAGGTAGAAGAAGAGAATACGGTTGATACGGGAAATCCATCCACCACCAGTTCTAGCTCCAACTCAAGCGAAGCCCAAAGTATTAGTGGGTCTTCTGATTCCTCCAGCAGCAGCAGCAACTCCAGCGATTCTAGTGATTCTGACTCTGATTCTGACTCTGATTCTGACTCTGATTCTGACTCTGATTCAGATTCCGCCGATTCTAGTAGCAGTGAGTCTAGCAGCAGTGATAGCGATTCTAGCAGCAGCAGTTCTAGCAGCAATGATTCTGATTCTGACAATGATTCTGAAGCTGAAGAAGACGTGAAGATGGCCGAAGCCGAATCTGTCAAGCGCAAAGCTGAGGAAGCATCAATTGACGAACCTGCAACAAAGAAATCCAACAGGTAATTGTATAAAAAATTCTTATCTCACTCATATACGCACATCCCCTTCAAAAAAAAAAATTGTATTGATACATTGAAATTTCGTTCCCACAAAAGCAATGGCAGAAAGAATAAAAATTAAAATTTTCTCTTCTAAATTATATCTTTTTAAAACTCTAGTGGTCTTAAGGTCAAGCGTGAAAGAGTTCAAGGCACACCTTTCCAAAGAGTCAAGCCTGAAGAAGTCGAATTTTTAGACGACCGTTTGAAGGATAATACATATGAAAGCAAGGGTGGTTCGGACGTGGCCTCATATGGCTGGAAGGCATCTCAAGATTTGATCAAGGTTCGTGGTGACAAATTCCGTGCTGAAAAAAACAAGAAGAAGAGGGGATCCTATAGAGGTGGTCAAATCTCTTTTGAGAGCCACAGTATCAAGTTTGAGTAGATATAGAGCAATGCATATTCGAGTACATTAGACTCAACAACCACACCAACACTACACAATAGTCGCATCCACGCAGAAACACTTCAAATAATAAGTTTTATTTAAAATAAAGCAGTTCTCTGATAAATAGCTTTTGTTCTCCTTAATGTTTGACTGGCTAGTAATAGCGATATCACGTTCGCCAATGCCAATGCACAGATTAGCGCAAAACCTTGCATTATTTTGTTAAACTCTGGGTACAGAACAGTATTGAATTTGAATTGAATTTAGAGGCAACCAATTTTAGATAATCAGGGTTAAATCATTTAGAAGAACAGCAGCTTCTTCCAAGGCCTACGTTTTAGAAGAAATGATGATAGTACTATATCCCATTTGAGCACTTGATTAACTCGGCTGCTCCAACCTTTTGAATACACAATCGGATTCCTTCTTGATCCTAGACTAACATTTCTCAATAGAGTTCAAGAATGTCTCCTTATTAACCAAAGTAGGTTTATCTATTTTATATCAAAACCAAGTCTTTTTATCCTTATTGATTTATCTGAAATGAGAAACTGTTGTAAAAAGGAGGTCCAGGCGACGGCATAGCTTGTATCTCTCCAAATGTCACGTTATATGTATTGCATGAATACATATGGTTTCATACTGCTCATTTTATCTATATCCGACTATCTGTTAAAGTGCTCTATGGCAAAGTCCACATGGATGTGAGTAGTAGAGGTTAAAACGCAACAAATTTATTTAGTGGCAATTTAAACCAATAGTTGGCAACAAGCAACTCAGTATCATAACTAAAAAAATATTTTATTTCCTTCAAGTCGAAAACCTTCAAATTCAGAAAGTAATAGCTGAATATTTCCCTGCATTTGAGACAGTATACATGTAATATAAACTTATTGGAGACTAATAGGACTAATTCAAGAATAGCATAAATTTATCATATAGACGGGTATGTGTGTGTGTGTGTGCGTGTGTGTGTGTGTGTGTGTGCGTGTTGAAAACAGGAGTGACATGGTATACTCTTCAGCGAATGGTTAAATATTGTCTTCGGAAGCCAGTAAGACCAATGATCGCATCAACCATGCCCGGATGAGAAGACACAAATTGAAAAATAAGCCATACCACCATCACTACATGGCAAGTGATTTAGTATAAACTGCATACATGTTTTGAAATGAAAAACTTACAACATAACATGGGCACCCAGAATGAGAATAATCGCTTATCTCTTCGCTTTTTAGCCAATACGTGAACATGTTGTTCTTGCGAGTTGCTTGAGGAAGATGGTTGCCTTTGCTTGTCTTTGTCTTGATGCGAATGCTCCTCTTCAGTTAAACTTCTAGCACCCATGGCATACGCTAACGCCATGTACCAAGCAAGCGTTTGCTCTGCAGGCTCTTCTTGCTTATTAACAGCTTGGTCCTGACCAAACAGGGCCGACATGTTGGCGACCATCGTAGCAGGTCGTGGAAACTGTAATAAGTGATCTGCG
>MU619246.1:22077-37682 GCA_025201805.1 Parasitella parasitica
CCTTCCAGTCCTCCTTTTAGTCCTACATTGGCTTCACCTCCAACACACGCTACTTTTGTCTTGCCTCACCATCAGCAGCATTTCCCACCCTTGCATATTAGTTCGCCACTATTAAATGCTTCGTCCTCTCCTTCACAACATCAATTTATTCAACCATTGACTTTTGATTTGAAGAAGAGACAGGAACAATTGGAGCAAGAATACCATTTAACTCAGTTTCATCCTCAAAATATTTATGTTCGTGGCCTTTCCGCAACAGAAACGGATGAATCATTTTTGGAATTATGCAAAGTGTGAGTTGATTATCTTGTTAATCGCGTCATTTTCTAACTTTATATCTAGATATGGTCCTATTAGCTCTTCAAAAGCAATCATTGATCAAAAATCAGGTGAATGTAAAGGTTATGGATTCGCCATGTTTGAAGATCAAGACCATTGCCAATCAGCAATTCAAGGATTGAATGCGGCTGGTTATCAGGCATCATTAGCCAGAGTTGGTCAAGAATCATTTAGTTCAAGATTGAGAAGTCTTCAAGACGAAAATTCTACCAATATTTACATTTCAAATTTGCCTGTTAGCATGGATGAAGAAGGGTTAGAAGACTTGTTTAAGCCTTACCAAACAATATCGAATCGTATATTACGTGATCCACAATCGGGTATCAGTAGAGGCGTCGGATTTGCCAGGTAAGAAAATACAGTATATGTCAGTACAAACACTTACCAGGTAACAGACTTGGCGATCGTCAATCAGCAAGCGCCATTATCGAAAAATATAATGGCCATTCCATCTCGGGATCATCCGCCCCCCTGCAGGTTCGTTTTGCGGATTCACCAGCTCAGAAAAAGCTTAAAAGCCAAACATCTTCCACGAAGAAGGTCAAGAATCAGCGTGGAGATAATGCTATCTTTCCATTTCCTATTAGACCCATGATGCCTATTACACCAGAAACAATGCTGGGTATTGCACCTTCTTCATCAAACAGTTACTCCCGCTCCATTGTAACAACTGAACCTATACAGGATTTGTCTGACATAGATTCACTTTCTACTGCTGTCAATCATTTGGATTTGAAAGAAAAAAATAACACAAGTAGTGGTCTGGTGAGACAATAAATAAACAGTGGTATATTAAAATGAAGCTGGTATAATGACAGGATCTTCTATAAACGATTCTGATGCCCATGGCGGTAATTTACTAGTATAACACCATCCGTTTCCTGAATATTTAAATGCATGAAGCCATAATGCCAACTGTGCAGGTTTAGGATCGACATCTGTGAGTGGGACATTACATTGCACGCATCGAGGCAATGTTGTGTTGCTAGGATCATCATCCATGTAATCATAAGGAGCAGTTTCGGTCATAATATTTAAAACACTTGAAAGGTCCAGAGGATTTTCAAATGCTGCAATGGATGGTAGTAATCTATCTGACCATGCAGTCGAGTAACCATAAATCGGATCGTTTGCGATTGGGTAACCAAGGTAACGCAAATGCACTCGAATTTGATGTGTTCTTCCACTCAATGGCTTACACAAAACCAGGCTAGTGCGACCGTTGTAACTAATGCGCTCAAATAGCGTTGTGCAGAGTTTGCCTTGTGGATGAACATAGTTGAATGACACTGTATGACTGAGGGTTTTAATAGGCTCTTGGGATATGACATGTCCTCTGTATATATCACGTTAAGTTCGACGTCGTTTAAGCATATAAGATGGTTATTGTAGGTACCTCGGAAATTCCCCTGACACTCTGCAAATGTATTCCTTTTCTACATCTCGGGATCTCATTTGCAGCCCTAATGTATCTGCATATTTCGACGTTTTACAAATCAACATTATCCCTGATGTGATTCTGTCCAACCTATTTGAAGCTTTGTCAAGTGTTAGTATGAGTGGAATGTCGGCTTTCCATCCTTCTTACGGAATAATCTGTCGTAATTCAACTCTTTGCGCATGATATGAAGAGCTGTATTATGTCTATATCGTCCGCTAGGGTGGACCTGAATACTTCCTGGCTTATTTATTACAAACAATCTGTCGTCTTCATGGATAATCTCAATCGGTTGATCTGTTACAGGTGGTTCATGTCGGTGAACTAGATGACTGATTAAATCTTGCTGTTTAATAATTGTATCAGGCGTCGTTTTTTGCTGATTTACTGTAATCAACCCCTTTTCGATGGCGTATCGCTACATGATGTTAAATTAAGAGTATTTGGTTCATTCCCTGAGTATGCTGCTTACGTAGTATCTTTCTGATCGACCTCGATATTCCTTTAAAAATATCTGTAAAACAGTGGAACCTAACATCCTTTCTTTGGCGTATGCTCGAAAGTGAAAATCATATGGTTTTACTTTTCGCAAACCTGACATGTACGATTAAGTGAGTGTTATAGAAAAGAGATTGCCAATTACCATTTTCAAAATAATATTCAGCTGCATGGATGTCATCCTCTTTGCGAATACATTTTGTTCTGTTACTGGCTGCTGTTTTGGAATGTAACCATTGTTTTCGTAGACACAAACAAACGTTGTGAAGTCGCATATCGATCAATAATGTGCAAACGGTGGCTAAAAATCTGCATCAAGCAGGGTAGCTTCTCTTCTTTGCCAGTGACCGCTTTCAACGCTTTACAGAGCAAATCGAGATCCTTTCTGGCCTTGTAAATAAATTCATGCAATCCAAAGTGAAACTTGATCCATGGACAAAGTAACAAACAAATCCATGATTTAAAGAAAGAGGTTTTACACAAAATACAAAATAGTACTGATTCTGCTACTTGATTTGCTACGCTAATGGGGAAAAAGCACCAGTTTTGATGAGCGGCAGAGTTGGGTATACCCGAGGATAATTTTGTATCTGAAAGACGTAGATCCATGGCTACTTGTTTGCCCGAATAAGAAAAAGCAAATCTGAACCAACAAACACGTTGATATAAGCGAGTGAAATATATTCATTGAACTTGTTTAACAAGGGGTTTACAAACAGAAACCGTGGTATAAAAGAGCATTTCAAACCTTGATTGAATACAAACTTCTTTCTTCCTAAAAATAAAGTCAAAAAATGGTTGCAATCAAAGTCGGTGAATATCTCATTAAACGTCTCAAAGAAGTAGGTATCGATACCGTCTTCGGTGTACCAGGCGATTATAATATGGTAAGTTTGCACATCAATTATGCTGAGCATTTGAGATAACACATTCGGTTCAGCCTTTCTTGGACATGATAGAAGATGACAAAGAACTTCTTTGGGGAAACAATGCCAACGAACTAAACGCATCCTACGCTGCTGATGGCTACGCTCGTATTAGAGGCACCGGTGCTCTCGTCACTACTTTTGGTGTCGGTGAACTTTCTGCTGCTGCAGGCGTTGCAGGCTCTTATTCTGAAATGCTTCCTGTCATTCACATTGTCGGTACTCCCAACTCTAAATCTCAAGCTGAAGGTGCTATTCTTCACCACTCTCTGGGCAATGGTAATTTCCAGGTCTTTGTCGACATGTTTGCCAAGATCAGTGGCGCTTCTACCCACTTGACTCGCGATACCGCCATCAAAGAGATTGATCGTGTTTTCCAAGAGGCACTCATAAAGAAGCGACCCGGCTACATTGGTATCCCTATTGATTTAATCAATTATGAAGTCAACATCCCCGAGATTAGACCTCTTGATTTAAGCATCGCCAAAAATCCTGCCAAAACGCAAGAAGTTGCTCTCAAGGTCGTTTTGGAGGCTATCAACAAGGCCCAGCATCCTATTGTCATTGTCGATGCTTGTATCCAACGTCATAACCTCCAGAAAGAAGCTGCCGCTTTCATCAAGCGCTCTGGTTTCCCAACCTACGTTGCTCCCATGGGCAAGGGCATTGTCCCCGAAGAGTATGAAAACTATCGTGGCTGTTACGCTGGTAGCATCACCATAGAAGGCATTGCAAGAGAGGTTGAGAAGGCTGATTTGATCATTGAACTTGGTTCCATCAAGTCTGATTTCAATACTGGTGGCTTCACGTATGGTTTGGACCGTGGAAAGACCATTTCTCTCCATTCATTTGCTACAAATGTCTTTTATGCTGATTATGACAAGGTCAGTATGGTCGAGTTCCTTCCTCTCTTGACTGCATCTCTTCCATCAGCTTCTCGCCACTTTGATCTCGGACCCCGTTTTCATCCTGCTCCAATTGAGCAAGGCACTGAAATCACCCACAATTACCTTTGGAATAAGGTCCCCGAGTACATGGTAGATAACGCTATCATTGTTGCTGAAACTGGTACTTCGGAGTTTGCCTCTTTCAATTTGAAAGCTCCCAAGAATGCATTTTTCATTGCCCAAGTTCTCTGGGGTTCCATTGGTTTCTCGGTTGGTGCTGCTGTAGGCGCTGCTATTGCGGACAGATCAAGACAAGTCTACCTCTTCTGTGGTGATGGTTCATTCCAGTTGACCGCTCAAGAAATCTCAGTCTTTCTTCACCAAGGCCTTACTCCCATCATCTTTATTTTGAACAACGATGGTTATCTCATTGAGAAACTTATTCATGGTCCTCATCGTGCTTACAATAATTTCCAAATGTGGCAGTATGCAAAGACGCTCGACTACTTTGGTGCTCATCTTCAACGTAATTTGGATGATGTCTCTCCTGCTCCAGTCGGTGTTGAGGCCAAGGTTACTACTCGTTCTGAATTTGAAGCCGCCATGAAGCTTGTCACTGAGCAGCCCAAGAAGATCCATTTCCTCGAAGTTGTCATGCCTCGTTTTGATGCTCCTCGTGAGCTGATCCTCCAAGTAGAGACTTCTGAAAACCGTTAAACTCTTGTTGTAATTGATTTATTTATTCTTGCTTTTTTATATTATCATCCCATCTGCATATGTAATCAATAAAACAACATGCGAAATACAAAAACGGCTCAAATTTCATTGGATATCCACCACAGCAGTTTGCTATAGATTTTAATGATTCTACTGGATGTCATTCACATGTTATGCTTCTCTTGGTTCTTGTCACCTTGACAACCATCCATTGTTGCTAGTGAGGCCGTCCAACTAGTCACAAAAAAAAAAAAAAAAAAAAAAAAAAAAAATAGGATACGAAACAAAGTTTCTCTGTCTGCCTGTACCTCTTCATACATAGCATGAGTCTTCCTAGAGTGCTCGAGGCACAAATTGATGAATTTGTTCATAAATTAAAAAGACGGTAAGGCTGAACATAAGATCCAACTTCTGAAATGATAGCTGATTAGATTTTACAGTCAAATAGTTGGCTCGTTCTTTGTTGCAAAGGAAACAGCCATTATTCTTCGTCAAGTAGTCTCTATTTCACGTTGGCGTGATGCACATGTGCTTATTGATATTGTCACTCAAGTTGGAATCCGTTTAGCATCTGCTCAACCTAATGGTAAAAGAAAAAAAAAAAGTGCGCCATGAATCCAATCGCAAATTGACTTGCACAATCATATAGAGCTGGCTATTGGCAATATTGTAAAGCGTGTGCTGAAAGTTATCCGAGAAGTATCCAGAGGCGAGTTGGAAACTAATGATGACAGACCTTCAGTAACTCCCGATTATTCGAGTTTTGGCGAGGAAGATGAACGAGATAATTTTGATGATCGAACTGATGATGATTTGGATACATCAGATAATGAGCAGCCCTTCAAATCGTCTGCAAACAGCAGTTTAGCTGGATCCACTTCAGGAGGACGCCCTGAATTGTCTACGCAAACATCCATGTTTAGATTATTGGCTGATATGTCTACCTTGACAGTTAGAGAACAAAAGCGAGAAGACAATGAAAAGAGAATTAGAGACACATATCATTTGAAGCCACTGATTATTCAGGAGATTACTGAGGAAATTATCGCTGATCTAGATACAAAGGATACAGCTGCAATTTATAAGGGCATTGCTGATCAGGCATTAGATTTTATTCATGCAAAGTAAGTAGCATGTTGCTAACATCATGCTTTGAATCACTAATTCGTGGCATAGCGAGGTAATCATGACTATTGGTATCTCGAGAACTGTTCAGGAATTCTTGATGAGAGCTGCTCAAAAGCGTAAATTTCAAGTTATCGTTGCAGAAACAGCACCTACGTAAGTCTATATAATTCATCGATCCCGGGGAACTATCAACTTAATCCAGAGCAGATACCAAGGGCATAAAATGGCGCTCTCTTTATCAAAAGCTGGCATTGATACTACTGTCATTGCCGACTCTGCTATTTTTGCAGCTATGCCTCGTGTGAACAAGGTTGTAATCGGTGCTCATGCAGGTAACGTCACTGTCTGACGGAAATACAAGCCAGCAATGTTTATAATTGTGCTTTATAGTCCTTGCAAATGGTGCACTTGTATCTGTTTCTGGCTCACATTTATTAGCAGCAGCAGCAAAGCATCATTCTACACCAGTTTTGGTTTGTACCGCATTATACAAATTATCCCCTTTATTTGCTTATGTTGCAGATGCTTTCAATGTCACCGTTTCCCCACAAAATGTATTAAACTTTCAAGAAGGGCCTATTATAGACGATGTTACAACTACAAATCCCTATTATGATTATGTTGGTCCTGACTATGTTAGTTTGTTCATTCACAATCTGTATGTTTTATGTTTAATATTATCGACAAAAATACTGACTTGTTATTATTAGTGGATCTGCTCCTCCTACCTATATATACAGACTCATTAATGATAACTATGATGCTGAAGATTCCACTCTTTTGTGAATAAAGCGTTGCGATAAACAAATCAGAGTATAAGCAATAATCTCGTACAACCCTAGTTTTTGTAAACCAAATAATTTCTCGATCGCTCATGGGTATAATTCACTTTTTATATCATGTCAACCAGAAAGTTGGAATTGTGCAATCGCCTAAAAAGCCTAACCATGTCAAACAACAGCCGTTTAATTAAAAAAAATTGATCAATTCAGTAATCGCACGATAGAGTGATAGAGTATACATAATGAGTTCAGCCTATAATTAAAATCATACTGGGACTGTACTGTCAGTTTAATGTGCTAGCTCATCCATCAATTTGTTTGTTTGATACAGTTTAATATAGACTTGCCGTAAATCTTTCAATGCAGCACGTTGAGCCGATTGGATGTCTTCTCTCATGTGGTTCTTAATGCTTGGAATTGCATGAATGCTTTCAACAATTTGCAAACTCGATTTCGTTTTTTTACGGACATTTTGTTCTGCAGTGGCTCTTAGTTGATCAACTTCTGCTTTCAGTGCGATTATGAGTAAATGAGAGTCTTGTTCTTCATTATCCGTCGGTAGTGTTAATAATTTGGATTGAATCAAGTCCAATTTTTCGTCTAATTGCTTCTTTTCCAGTGATGCTAATTCCATAATTTTATGAATCTCAACTGCAATTTTATCAACATCTGTGCTGTCTTGGTTGATACTAATCGTCTGTGGCATCTGGACATGATCGACTGTAATTGCATCAGCGATACCTTTGATAATCTCCTGTGCTTTTAGCCGAGCTTCATTTTGCTTCATTCCAGTATTGGCTGACTCTTCGTTGATTTGATCAATGTAGTCTAGGATTCTTTTAGCCGTTTTTTTGAGCTTGTCTTCCACAACGTAGCTATTCTCAGAATCCTTTTTATTTGAATGAAGCGACGCGATAGAACCGCTGTCAATGTACTCTTCCATTTGAAGTCGAAGTTTAACCCATAATTTGTCGACAATATCTCTTATGTGCTTGGTAATATACTTTACTGAACGAAGCTCATTTTGCGGTGTATATATCTTGGATCTTGCAAAAGAATGTGTTTCCTTATACGCCGTTTTGATACTGGTAGTTGCAAACCAGCGATAAGCCTGTCGAATTTTAGAGACGTAAGGCTCGCAGCTCTCCACTGTTAGAACCAACCATTCCTTTGTTTTTTGCTGGTTGTCGTGGAACCAACTATTGTCGACATTATAAGGGATATGGAGTGATGGCAGTTGATTGACGCTTTTACAAACGGGGTGGTTTGAGGTGTATTTGCTACTGCTACATCCCAACGACACTATCATATATATCAGCGACAAAAGCATCAGCAGCGGTATAATGATAATTCTCATAGATAATCTCTACAACATAATTAGTAAAAAAGCTTTCACAATGACATGCTGGAACTTACTTTGGAAAGTGTCGTAGACTTGTTTTTTTTTGCTGATTTTATACAAGTTTTTGCTGTACCGTTATCTGTAGCCGAGAAATAAAATGAGTGTTGTGGAAAAAGCAACTTTAGATGAAGATGATTTACTTTTAATCAAGATCTCGAGGCGTTCAGTTGAGTGATTTTTGGGCGGATTAATTTTGACAGGTGATATATGAGAAGATTCGTCTAGAATAGTTTCCCATTGAGGCATGATTTTAATTGTATACAATGGAGAAAGGGTGAAACGCCAATCTCCATCGTGTAGTGCAAAAAGAACACCATTAGGCTGGCTTTAAAATAGTGTCAAATAGTTCGTGTCGCTATTGTTATGAATGAGCAAGATTGTGAGTTAAAGTTGGCATTCGATAGACTATAGATGCCTACTACAACAATGCCGGTAAAAAATCAATGAAAAAATAAGAAGTTAATTATACTTCAACTCATAAATCTTAAGTCTCAACCGATGAACTCTTACTGATGAAAGGTTTTTATGTAATTACTGACCAAGCGACAGGCAATGCCCTCAATAAACAGGAATGAAGATATTTCTTTTTTCTTACAATTCGTCCAAAATTCGCTTTTGCAATAGTTCAATTTGCTTTTAAATTACCCAAAATTCCCTTTTGTTTTCATTATGGTTCGCTTTATATATGTATGCATATTTTTTTCCAAGATGAGCAATAGATTTTGAGAGTAAGTCTTACAATATTAGTACTCTGTCGACTCTATCCCAATACCACACATTTTAAATCGCTTTCCTGTCGTGAAAAAGATAATGTAGCTACAGAGTATTGACTAGTAAAAGGTATAATGTTTACTTTGACAAAAAAAAGCAGCTTTTTCTTACTTTGACAGAGTCAAACTTTGGAAGGCTACTCCTTTTGGCCGCAGAGCTCAGGTTGGGCCACATACGGCCCAAAAGTGGGCCTAACGACTCAAGAAAAGCAAACAAATCAATTGAATAGGAAGCTTTGCAAAGTTCAAAGTAGCATAACCATCACCTCGTAAATTTTTTTCGATTCAAGTATCCCCAAGCAACAAGATTTCATGCAGTAGATAACTTGACAGAAGCATTCCAAGAAATAACGGCAAGAATTTCTAAAACCGTTAATAGGTTAAAAAAATGAGTGGAGAGTACTGATATGAACTATCTAACCAACTGATTTCAATATCAACATGAGAAGCCCTAGTGTGACCCAATTAAAGGTACACAGCAGTTGTTTAAATGCCCATTACTCATAGCACCTCATGCATCATATCATATTGGGAGCTACAATAGCTCAGGATGTTATTTCGGTTGAGATTAGAGAACTTTGAAACCCCAAGAAAGTAAAGGTTGATGAAAGAGGCTTATTTCGAAACGTCAGATGAAATGACAAGTCCTGGCCTGAACTGAGAAGCTTCCATGTAAGTATGGACAATGTACCCATCCATACCTCAGAGAACATTACGAAACTGGTTGAGATTAGAGGCTATAGAGCTATGAATTTGCCTCTATATTTCCCCGGATGAGCTTCTGTGTTAGAATCTTGTTTGACAATTAAATGTCAAACATCATTTTAATTAGTATCTATAGATCAATTCATGTAGATATATTCTAATATAATAAATAGACAGCTTCTTATCAATCAATACTACCACCAACAGTTTTTTATGTAGTTTATTAAGTTTTCTGATCTGCCATAATGTAGGATAGGAGATCATGATAGTGTACTTCAATTAAAGATTGGAGATTGTCCAATGATGTGTTGTTATACTTGTCGAAACAGGAGAATAAAGTCTTTGTTTCAAATCAGGAAGGTTATCTGTAACAGAGATCTGTATGACTGACATGTTATGCGCAGAGGATAATAAATATGATCTGCTCAAAAAATGTATAACTTTATAAGAATAAAATCAGACACAAAAAAACTAATGACTTTATTGATAAGAAAGTGCCATCTTTTTATACTAGATTATATCTATTGTAACACTATTTGTCATTATGGTTAAACATTGAACTTGGTATGTAATACCAAGTTTATTACATGTTCTATTGTACATTAATAGCTTATTCCTTGTCATTGTATACAAAGAATTACCAATCTAATAATTGCTTAATCTCATGCCTTTCTGGCACAACATGACAAACAATAAGGTACTGTCAGATCAAAGATCAATAGCCTTGTAGTATAATAATACATCGTACCCTGTTAAGGATATGATGTTGCTTGCAAAGTATTCTTATCAATTCGTATCTAGTAGTATTTTAAATAAGTCACCAAAAATTTATGTAGTTGTAAAAAGTATAAATAGCAGATGCAAAGTTGAATCTTTAATAAAATAATCTCAAGTTTTCGTACCTCTCTAATTCAACGTTTTATTTAATACTTTTCTTATTTCAATCTTGCAGATCTCAACAACAATAAACAGCAACATAAGCCCTGTTTTATGCTTCGTAAAATCAGGCATGATCATCGCTATCTGAGCATAACTTGATTTCCACTGGGCAATGTCTCTATCAAACGTTTTGTGGTTTTCTATATCGGAGTTTGAAATAAATCACGTGTTTTTCTTTTCTCTTTTTTGTTGGGATTATCGCAATACTACTGGAGTTGAAGCTTATAATGTGTGATTTATTAATGTTGGTCATCATTGATTATACATATATCTGCATAACTAGTATCATGGATATATGTATATGTCTTGGAGTGCGTATCTGGAAACTGGAGCTACACATAATTTCTGATACTTGCCAGGAAATGTCAAACATTATTAAATATCAGCATTTCCAGGAACTGACCTATTTTTTTTATTTTATTTTTAAGAGAAGATGTAGACAAGATGTTCCTGTCACCGACATCCTGCGATCTGATCTTGATGTAATCTTTGAAAAAGCTTAAAACCTTGCAAGAGGTTCAATTACAACTTTAGTATAGCTTTTTTTTTTTTTTATTTGCAAAAGGATTGTTTACCAATAATAAATATAATGATCCGTACGTATCATAGCCGTACTGCAATAATAGCAACGCATAAATTTACTCATTTAGACTTGATTTGAGAGCATTTTGTCGATGTCAGGTGATCTTGAGGATCATCTATTCATTAATTGATGGATGGCCATAATGCTGGTGTTCATAAATACTTAAATTTTCTTTCAATTAAATTTTGATCCACCTACATGTGTTTTGGTCTATATACTGAATTAGAATAGCTTCCTTTTCATTATGTTAGAGTGCAGGAATAACAAGCTCAAGCTGAGTCCTGATCTCTTGCAGCTTGATCCAGATGTTTTATTCATAGCAACTGGAAATAAACAGAAACTAAATAGGTTTTGATTAACCACAGTTTAGATCGAGTGCTTTAGTGATCGTACAGGAATTGCAATCAGCCATTATGCAAAATAAAAAGAAAAAAACGCCCATGTAGGACATGCAGACCAGCATTATAAAAGCGGATAGAACTTTTTTTTCCTTTTTCTTCTCCTTTTTCTCTTGTAAACCAAACAAAAGATGCCTTTTCGTTGCAAATGTGGAAGAACTTTTGAAAAAATAGAATCATTTGGCTCACACACCTCTGGCTGTGCGCCTTTTCATCACCGAAGAATATCCACATCCGATATCATGGCCTCTAAAAATGAAAGCAAAATGAATGAGAAGGCTAAATTGACCATTAAGACTGATAATTTCTCGCAGCAAATCCAGCCGCAAAATAAAATGTCCCTCTTCACTCTGCTTGGCAGCAGCAAGAAAGCAAGCGAAATAGACGCAGCTCCTCGATCCGCTCCTGTGTCTGGCTTTATGATGCCTACTGCTTTGTCTATCCAGAGTACATTTGAGGGTGTTTCTCGAAGAAGATCAATGTCCTACAAGTCAGCTACATACAACCAAATGTAAATAACCAACAGCATCCCTCTCACAAGCACATCCCAAAAGAAAAAGGTGAGAATATATCCTACAACTATACATATCAATAAAAGTCATTCCCTACATGATCGTTAGTTTATGCTTCTACATTAAGCAATAAGAATGGATAAATGTAATTTGCATATACACATATATTTTTTTTTTCACATAGACAACAATATTCCCATATCATGTTTTTGTTTATTTGTATCAACTGTATCAAGTTTCAATGTGTATCTTGTTTGTATGAACCGCATGCAACCAGGTTGATAATATGAGGGGTGATGTATTTTAGCATTGGCGAGATACATAAGATTTTATTTCTGCACCCATTATTTAATAGTGTAGTATTCATTTAACCAGTACTACGCATGAGTTACTTGTGTTAGTTGATAGCAAAAGATTAGGTCTCATGTTGTTGCTAGATCTGCCTCAACATGAGACCCTAATTTAATGCAGAGCCAATCAATTTACTGGTCTCCTCAAATCAACTCGACTCGAGTAGTGGGTGGAACAAAGAATGAACTAGTAGACACTTGATGCGCCATCACTTGGTTCCATACAAAAAGTTGCATTAATTCATGATTAATTACATGATGGAATGTTTTGGTAACAGTAATTGTGGCAATCATGTTTGCAAAAGAATGTTCATTGGCTTGGCAAACGCAAAATTAAGAATCCGCGACAAAACCCATTAAATGTATTTCACGCGGTAGCTATGTTCAACCCTTTTTTTTATTCCTTGGACGTATTGATAATCACACAATGACTTCCGTACAATTTACAGTAGGCAAACTCGATGCCGGTATGGTGAGTGAATTATGCTCCGGTTGAACTGCCAAGTGGCAACTCACATTTCTGCATAGGCTATTTTGCTGACGGAAGACCACCATCTTATTGAATTTCCCTCGCTCTTGCTCCCCAAGGGTGTTACGTCTGGAAGCATCGTTAATATTGCAGTCAGCCGCAACATACCCGAAGAAGAAAGGAAAATGCATGAGTTTTGGGAGCTTCAAGAGGCTATTTTGGCAACTTTTGGCCAAGACGAACCAGAGACTCCTGTTGTTCGTGTCAAAAACATCACCCAAACCTCGCTTATTCTTGAGTGGGACCCTCTCTTGTTGCACACCGCCAAACTTCGCTCGCTCGATGTGTATAAAAATGGGACAAAGCTGGCACAGGTAATGTCGATACCTCTTTTTTTACGGCCAAAATTTTAACATGCATAATTTCAGCACGTATCCAGTGAGAGCAATTTCATTAAATTATCTGGATTGGATGTGGATCATGAATTCGAATTTCACATAGTCGTCAAGACAACCGCAGGCGAATACAAATCCAACAAAGTAAACGCACGCACGCACAAAATGGAAAACTTGACCGGCATCCGTGTAGCATTTGGCACATTCGAGGAAGCAGAGCCAGCAATTACAGAGCTGAAGGATTTGCTATCAAAGATGGGTGCATCCTGGTCAGAGGAGGTTAGTGTCGAGACAACCCATTTATTGGCCCAACTTCCTGGTGGTGCAAACTACGACCGTGCAGTTCAGCATTCTATACCCATCGTCAAGCCTGAATGGTTGGTGCAGTGTGATAGAAACAAGAAAATCCAGGTTAGTGTCTTGTTTGATTGTTTAGTACTGTTGCTAACATTTTGTTGGGCAGCCTGCTCTCCCATACTACATTGTCAACGTCCCCAACAACGAATGATCTTGGGGGCATCACTACACTCTATTCCAGCCTTTTAAACTAATCATCTGATTATATGCGATGACAATAAAGAAATGCCATGCTTTTATTGCTTTTTTAATGATTTTCTGGGCCTTTCATCTGCAATCTCAGACGATGCTTTCTTTTTCTTTTTGATGGGCTTCTTCTTAGGCATCTTCTCTTCGGTATGTGCAGCCTGAGGGTTATTGATTTGAACAATGTCGTCTATAAAGGGCAAGGACGACAAGTAAAAGACTTCGTCGCTGTCCGCCTCATCGTCTGGATCAATAAATGCCTGTATACTATCACATGTGGTCACGTCTATCGAGATGTCTTCCTCCTCTTGCTTCTGCTTTGTCTTTTCCTCGTCAGGAACCTAAAATTACACTGATTAACAAACAGATTCATTCTCAAAACTGACAGCAAGACGGTTACCACGTCAAATTCGTCTTCTTTTTCCTCGTATTCCACATTCTCCTCCAATTCAATGAAATCAGGCGCAAATGCACTCCAGTTTTCTTCATGCTTGGTGGTCCAAATGTAGATGTTGCCAAAACTGCTCACTGATGCTATAATGGGTCTGACAGGATGCCACTAGGAAAACAGATTAGGTCATCTCTAGACAAATGCTGATCCTATACCTACTGCAAGGTCATCGAGTGGCTCTTTGGGGCCCTCCAGAATCTTGACTAGGTTGCCCATATTCTTATCCCATATGTAAATATTATGCTCTGCCTTGTGCCCTGAGCCTCCAATGACAAACTCTCCGTCGCTGCTAAAGCAGCTTTGACTCCACTGGATTCGATTCACCAAGTCTTGGAATTTATTGTGTAGTTTGGGGAATCCCGTTGTTGGGTCGAGTCGAAAATATCGTATTTGCCGATCGTTTGCATTAATGAGCAAATCACTAAATAAAACCAATCCCTTTAATAAAACTTGTAATAGCACGTAGCCATCTCTATTACCGTCCATTTCTACTCCATTGTATTCCTTTAATCGTCGTACTCCCAACTCTTGAGCTGTGTATAATCTGCCAAAATAAAGAGCATAAGCAAACTGCCTGACAACACGCATGTCGCTTACTTTATTTGACTCTACATCAATAATGTGGAGATATCCCTTTGAGTTGCCAGTGTATATCCGACTCCCTGCCTTATTCCATGCCAACGCTGTAACGTATGACGTTCTACTCCATGGGGTTAGCACGTTAAATTGGATAACGGTTGATTTGATCAACATACGCTTTTGATGAATCGTCTTTATCGTCTGGTTCTGTCGGCAGCTCAGTTCTAACGGTCTCTGTACCTACGATATCAACAATGACAGGTTTTTTTTGAAAGAGTGCTGCGATGAATCGGTTGCTATAGAGTTTTGTTAGAGCCATGCCATTGATGGTTGCATAGAGACTAGTTTTTACTTGTTTTTCGGATGCATTTGAGCCATCATGAGTGGTGTCTCGAATCTTACTTTCAGCTTCTTTGTTCCAGAGACAAGATCCCAGTATATGCAGGTCCAATCTTTCGACGCAGACAATAAACTTCTTCCATTATGGGACCAGCTAGACAGTTTTAATAAGCCTCGGTGTCACTGATTTGCTAAATCGAACAAACCTTATGCTGGTAATTGGCTTGACATGCCCCAGCAAACTACGAGTAATGCCTTTTGTATCGAAATCATAAACAACACAGCGTCCGTCCAAACAGCCAGCTGCTAGCAGTGTGCCGCGTTTATTGAACTTGCAGTTCAATACAAATCCATCTTCCAAGGTATCTTCAATTAACTGTGGATATTCCTGCTCCCAAGGATCTGCATTATTTTTAGTATTTCCTCGGTTGGAGTCTTTTTTTTTTTTTTTTTTT
>MU619246.1:38122-49456 GCA_025201805.1 Parasitella parasitica
AAAAAAAAAAAAAAAAAAAGAAAAGAAAATGAGAGTCTATGAGGATGTAGAAGTAAGCATCCAAAATGGCGGGATGCCTAATCTTCCTTTCACGGCATCGTCATGCATTAATTTAGCGATATCTTGTTGCTGCTGTAAACTATCTTCTACATCGAGATTGAAGCTCTCTTGCTCTTGGCCCAACAAGTCCCATCTCTCACCAAAATCCGAAACGTGCTGCACCATCCAAATGCGGTCTGCTTCGGTTCTGTCTTTGACGCGATCATCAATGTCAACATTCTCATAATGGCTGTGGCTAAACGCTTCCTGTGCCATATACGCTAAAGGCTGTAATCTGGACTTAACAAATGCCGCATCTCCTGCGTTGAGTTGCGGCAAAGAGTCAGAGTACTTTTTCAGATGGGCGACTACAGAGTGGGATATTTGGCCTTGGTTGGCTGCCATGTAGTGCCAAATGTCTTTTGCAATGCCTGCATTTTGAATGCCTCGGGCAAGCAGGGTCCAGTACTGCAAATTCAGTGTTTCATAGTGGAGCATGGCTCGCCACTCCATCTGCTTGTCATCGCTGCTGCTGCTGCTGGCATCACTACTGCTGCTGCTGGTCGACGCTAATAGTCGGCCGCGAGTGGAGCTCTCTTCGTAGGGCTGCGAGCCATCCAGTCTAAACTGCTTTCCAATGCGCATGCGACAGCGATTGGCCACACGCAAGAATAATCGAACATCGTCAGTGAAGGCGGCCATGGCTGTTACCTGCAAGTCGTACAAAACGCCTCTGTGATCTGTCATTTGAGCTAAATGGATGCCTGTAGGTGAGGTCACTAAATATTCCAGGAATTCAGCAGTAATAGCTTGTAAATCAATGTATTCCTTGTGCGTGAGTGCCTGCATGTGTCTCAGCATGCGAATACAATCCAGCAGGGACGAAATATCAGTTTTGGTGAGATCCGAGGTGTTGAGGATGCGATTGTTGCTGTACTTGGGCACAACGTGCGAGATGCGGCTCAAGCTGGGGAAGTAGTAGCCTTGGTCTGACAGGAAATCCAGCAAATGACTGTCGTCGGGAATTCTGCGAGCAGAGTTGTATTCGTCCTCATCCTCCACAGCATACTCGTTCAGAAAATGCACTCGGATCAAATTGGCCGCGCCGCGTCCAAATTTCTCTTCGCCTGTAAAGTAGTTGGCCATAGTTAGGATAGTGACATTCTGTGAGAGTGGGCCTAATTCGTCCTTCTCGGGCACTGCGTCTAGTGGAAGGCCATCCTCCTTGTCTGTGGCTGATGACATGGGTGCCAGTCTTTTTTGGCTTTCCTCCAGAATGATCTCTGCTTTGCGCTGTAGTGTTTCGATGGCGTAGCGAATCTCGTAATTCTTGGTCCAATGGTCATAGCGGACCTGGTTCATAGGCTTTTCGTCGTATAGAAACAGCTTGTCGTGGTGAAAGGTTTTGCGGGCGATGCTTTCATCCAAGCTGTCCAGCGATGACTGAATAGCCATGAGTCGATTGAATGCGCGGATGGATGACGCTTCCTTCTTGTTTTCCTCCTGCGAGGGGTTGCCTGAAAACAATCGAAAGACCCAACCAATGTTTTTAAAGTTGCCCTTGTCTTTGCTGTACGGCCTCTCTGTCGGCTCCCAGGGCACAGTGGGTCTGTTGAGCCGTCTGTTCTCCAAGGCGCCTAGACGCCACAGCAACTCAAGCTTGCTTCTGCGTCCGTATCTCATGTTCAGGTTGTATTCCTCTGTTGCGTCGTATCGAAATATAATCTGCGGCTCTTCTGGCGTCTTTGGTCTCTCGTCCAAGTTGTTTAGCAGCACTGAATTATTCAATAGCCTCGTCATAGGTACGACAAAGTATTTGGTGTCTTTGCCATGCTTATCCAGCTGCGATCTGATTTCCTCGAATCCATTATGGCTCAGGTAGCAGTTGCCGTCGAAAGGCATGATCCATTTTGCGTAGGGCAATGTGCGGCCATGCTCTATAGCTGTATTGCGGCCGCCATTCTGCTCTGCGAGTTAGACCGACACTGCAACCGGAAAATACAGAAAAGGTAGCACTTACATTGTTCATCGCATACAGATTCTTGACGTGGTAGGTGTAGTCGAGTGCTCTCAGTTTGGACACTTTGGAGAATCGTCGGTAGTCATCAGAGTGAAGGAAATCGGCATCTGGGAACTTTTCCAGCTGGAAATCCAACTTTTCGTATTCCTGCTGGACAAAGGGAACGCGAATGTACTCCATGTTGTAGCTGTCCAGCAGTCTGATGATGGTGGCTTCGTTGACAGGGTCAATGATGCGGTTCAGGAGAAAGATTTTGTGTGTGTCTGGAAAGCCTGGCTCATGGTCCAGTATAAACTGCAGGTTGGACAGTGTCTGGCCCTCTTTGTGTCGAGGCGGCAAGTCGTTGCCGATGATGCGGTACAGTATGATTTTGTCTCTAGCGGCCGGCTGCTGGCTCTCTTTGATGTTCCAGGATGGGTGTGTCTTGTAGTCTGGGGTGTTGCGAACAAAGCGAAAAAAAGGAATATAGCCAAAGATAAACAGCAGACCCACGACTATCAAGAAAAACTTGAGCCATTTTGATTGCTGCGACGAATAGTACAGAGTTTTCTTGGGCTTCTTGTCCTTTTGATATCCTCTAGGAGAGGGACCCAAGTCAAGAGATAACATTTCTGGCTGCTGGATGGTGGGGATGTGAGTGTGGCTTGATTTTCTATGTTTTGGGTTAATGGAAGAAGACACAGTTGTGTTCAACGCAGACCGACTTGAGGCTGCATCATGATTTAAAAAAGGTGGTAACATCCTTATTTGGACCAAAATGGGGGGAGTTGTTTATATTTGCTAAAGGGGGCGGGTAATTACTGTTGAAGAGGCCACTTTACACTGTAACCACAGGAGAGAGGATAAATTTACTAATAAACAAAAGAGAAAGAGACCTCTGTACAGTCTAGATTGTTTGTTGTTGTGTAGTACATCCAATAGTTCATCTCCTTTTCAATTTCGTTATAAATAGTCTTTTCCTATTTATTTTGGGCTATTTTTTTTTTTTTTTTTCTTGGCTAAAAACAATTTTGTTTACATGTGTAAAATCGAGTAGCACATTTGATAATAATAATAATAAAAAAAGGGGAGCTATATCTGTACATTGGTACGATGAAATACGATACATTGTTCAGAGCAATCATTAAAGGGGTCAGAGAAAGGGGTATATCAAATTCTGACCAATCACATCTTGGATCAAGTAAATTAATATGGATACCGGCGCTAGTTTTTTAATTTCTTCTAATGTAGTGGTTCAGTTTCTCGCTCTAGCCATGACAGCGCTTTGCCAGCCAGCAAGGGCTCCAGGACATCTCGACACTTTTGATGGTATTTATTAATCCACGTCTTTTCGCTGGGTGTCAGTAGAGCATCGTCCAAAAGCTTCCTGCCTGTGGGCACAAATGTGACATGTTCAAATGCAAATGAATCTGTATTTCCGAATCTGTAAGGCGTAGATGCTCTGCATACAGTCAGCACGTTTTCAATTCTAATGCCGAATTGGCCATCTTCGTAGTAGCCTGGTTCTTTAATCATTCAAGTTAGGTTATGTTTACAGTATGATGCAATCTCGTACACGCTACCATTGGTCACCATCATGCCTGGCTGGAGTGGTACTGTGTTGTATGAAGCTCTGCTTCCAATGCCATGCGGCCCTTCATGCACATTCAGATACGCGCCCACACCATGGCCTACGCCATGTCTGAAATTGAGGCCATCTTTCCAGAGCGGAAGTCTAGCTATCGAATCCAACTGATACCCTGTAGTGCCCTGCGGGAACACAGCCTGATCTAGCGCTATATGACACTGCAAAACTCGAGTGAAGGCTCTTTTTTGGAACTCCGTCGGCTCGCCATCAAACATGTATGTTCTGGTCACATCGGTTGTGCCGTCAATGTACTGAGCACCAGAGTCGCACAGATAAATGCGTCGAGGGTTGATGATGGCTGAATTTTTGGGATCAGGCTGGTAGTGGATAACGGCTCCGTTGGGACCAGTGGCAGCAATCGTATCAAATGATAGTCCAACATAAGTAGGGTCCAATCGACGCATCGATGCTAAATGATCGGCGGCTTCTGCCTCTCGGATTGTTTGCTTGTGGATTGTCAGTGCATCTGATAGCCAAGAAAAATGTTTGCACAGTGCTACGGCATCTCTTTTATGGCAATTACGGAATCCATTCAATTCAGATTCATTTTTGATTGCTTTTGCTATGCTGAGAAACGAAGGGCCTGCTTTTGGGACAATGTTCTTCTACATTATATATGCACAATACAGTTGGCATTCTTATGAGAAAGGGAGAAAAGAAAAAAAAAACGGCATGCTTACCTTCCCAATGGCTTCACAAATTGACATGTTGGTAGTGTTGGGGTCAATCAGGAATGGCTGATTCATACTGCACAAGTCGGGCAGCACTTGGTCGTAATTAGCAAGTCGCACACCCGCCTCCTTTAGGTGTGATTTGACTTGATTTGTTAACACAGCACAAGACTGAACATACAGAGTGGCGTGCTGTGGAGTTACCACCGCATAAGAAAAGAATACCGGACTACAGTGAATATCAGAACCTCTCAAATTAAGCAGCCATGCAACCTCATCCAGTGCTGATACAACGATATTCATGCCTTGGGCTAATTTACGTAGCTCAGTCAGCTTGGATTTCACAGATTTGCCAGCGTAGTGAATCGGATGGACTTTGATAGGCTCACAAGGCCTTGGGGGTCGATCATTGGATCGGATCTGATCGAGAGGATTTCTGCCAACATACACCAACTTTGAGCCAGCTGTGCTTAATTCGTTCTCCAGCCGCTTGGCTTCGTCTAGTGTAATCACAGAAGGATCAATGCCAATGGAAGACTTTGGCGGTAGACTCTAGTTGCGTGTTCAGCTGAGAATTCTGTCCGTTTCGATGTAGATGCAGCGAGGATTACCTTTACATACTCTTGCCATGTTGGCACGCCGGGTATTCCTTGCTTCATCAGCTTCCAGTACTTTGGATCCAGCTCTTTTGACGCTTGCAGAAAATATCTTCCATCTGTAAACAATGCTGCATCATGTTTTGTCACTACAGCGCAGCCTTTTGCAATCACACAATTAATTTATCATTGCATTGCATGATATGCCCTGTACTTGTACAATATACCTGCAGACCCTGTAAACCCCGAAAGCCAGGCCCTTCTATTATCACATTCGGCTGTATATTCACTCTGAAACGGTTTTAATTGAGATATTGTACTCTAAATGTAGCTTACCTGATGAGCATCTTCAGAGGGCACAATACTGCAAAAAAAAACAAGTGGTTCAGTAGCCTGCATTGCCTGGAAAATTATCAAGAAACTTACAAAGCGTCAAGATTGCTCATAGCAGCTCTCAAAGCAGCTATTTTACCACCAGTGTCTTTTTGTAAGCTAGTAGAGTATGGCCGAATAAACTGCAAATGCTTGAGTATGTTTTTGCTTGTTGTCATTGTACTCTTTTGGAGAAACAGAAAGAGAAGAACCTAGATTTTCCACAGAAAGCAGGCTTTAAATATTCGGCTGTTTAATTGAGTAACCCACTGCTGCCACCGGTATAAAGCCATTACAAAGTCGATGGTCGACAGTGCAGCAAATTTCCAACATGGATATATACACACATGCATTGCGATATAAATCTACATCCTTAAAAGACATGGGAAAGAACCTTTATTTTGACAGGTTCCGAAAAAAAAAAAAAAAAAAAAAGCAGCACCTCATTGTAAATGTACAATTTTGTACAATTTTAATGAATTTTTGATTAAAAACGGCATTTTTAGCCACAAGTTTTTATTGTTTTCTGCTTTGCTGTAGTTTATATATGTAACAATTTCCAAGTGTAGTGTTGATTTGACGTCCCGGTTGGTGTAATGAGCGAGTTTATCAGCGTATTTAATGAGCATCATCACGCTTGATGATATATTCAATAGCTTGTTGTACACTGTGAATGGCATCAGCATCCTTGTCAGGAATCTCGACAGAGAATTCCTCTTCAATGGCCATGACAACCTCAACTGTATCCAAACTGTCCAAACCAAGATCCTTGACAAAGTTGGATTCAGGTGTCACCTACATTTTGTATATATTCTTTAATCCCTCATCGACTTCCCACCTCCCCCCCTCCCTCCCTTTTCATGGTTCAATAGAAGTCTTACCTTACCACCGTCAACTTTGTCAAAACTTTTGACAACGTCGAGAACACGAGATTGGACATCTTCTCTGGGAAGAGTAGCGTACATACGGAACATGGATGGAGTGGCCATACGGACCATAGCGGGACGTTGAATGCTAGCAGCTCTAGAAGCAGCGTTTAATATGACGTTAGGGCGAAGATTCATGATGTTGGGTTAATTTAATATAATTCAATTTGAAAAAAAAAAAAAAAAAAAAAAGTCAACGAGGGAGGGAAAGCCTTAAAAAGTCCCTGCCTTTGTAGGCTTTGAACTACCGATGTTTAGATGCGTCACCCCCGGTGCCTCTTTTGGATGACAAGTAATACCACAACGCAACATGTACTTGCGAACATGCCACGTCCAGTGAGTCCTTGAGGAATATCGAGAGCAACAATCTGCCGCGGGCAAGAAACATTCGAGTAAAACTAGCTTATTAAATTCAAGTCTACCTATGTGTATATGTATCCAGCTTCAAGTAGGGCAATGAACACACGCTGAAGACGCTGTAAGTCCTTGACGTAGATAGAAAAATATATACAGCGAGTGCAAATGGCTGACTTTGTCTTTCTTCAAGAGCGGCTGTATGCAAGCGGATTACCTTTATTTCCAAAATGCTTGTAGCATTGTTTCTAATTGACAAAAGTGGAATATGTGTACCAATGCTGTTAAGCAACCGAGAGCATTGCCGAAACAATACCATTTGAGGTTTTTGCTTGCAGGCTGTGCTCAAAAGCGTTCAGGTTAGACAATGCTGCCAATCGGGATCAGTCTTTTCAATCTATTTGCATGTCAGTCAGTTTACTGTTGTATATTTGCCGACGGATTCCACGCAATAGTCTTTCTCAAATTGTGGATACACTGATATCAGCTATTTGTGCAGAATGCATGATGTGACTCCATTATGATTATGTAGCTCGTGATGATTATGTGAAAAAACTCCAAAATTTGCTTTTCTTTTCCTCTACTTTTCTTTTGCTTCTCAAGTATTTCTACTCTATAGACCGTAATTTTGCTTTTATTACACAATGGCGCACCATTCCGATGACCAGCAGCATACCGACAAGGAGCTACCTCAACCACACAATAGTAACCATATCAGCACGGCCCCTTTAAAAGACAAATTGTTGACAAACTCTAGTTACTTGGCAGCAGAGATACCGCTGAAATTGGGCCATTTCATGTCGAATTTGTGGATATCTGGCTCAGAGCTCTCCAGCTCCTTCTTTCTTCAGAACGGGGAGTGCAGTCTTGATTCAGAAAATGCTAAAGTCGTCTGGCTGCTCGGCTGTCCTTATCAATCCAAGCCATTAGACCCAATGCAGCAAGCTATCATGGATGCTCAAAAGGACGAAATGTTCAGGCCTGGCGCAGACAGAGAGGACCAAGAGGTCCTTAGAGACAATGTTTCGCTGGTATGGCCGCCTGATTTCTACGATGATTTCACTTCCCGGTTGTGGATGACCTATCGTCACAACTATCCTCCTATTCGCCCATCTAATCACAAGACAGACATTGGTTGGGGCTGTATGTTGAGAAGCGGGCAGAGTCTGCTAGCAAATACACTGCTGGTGCATTTTTTATCAAGAGGTAAACGGAAGCTTTGATTGTGTGTGTGTGTGTGCTGCGGTTTATTTATTGATCAATTGGGGGGGGGGCTACATTGTAGATTGGAGACGGCATAAGCAAACTCCAGCAGCTAGGCAGCAATATGGAAAGGTGAGTGTATTTCAAGGTTGCCAATCTGCACTGGATATTGAAATTTAGGCAGATTATACACTGGTTTTTGGACGAACTGTCACCCAGAGCGCCCTTCTCGATCCACAGGATTGCGTTGCTCGGCAAACAGTTGGGCAAGAACATTGGAGAGTGGTTTGGCCCCAGTACAATCAGCCAAGTGATCCAGTAAGATCAACGCCATGCGCAAAAGAAACCATTAGATCTTAATTGAGCTTATTGTTAGAGCACTAGTATCGGATTTCCAGCCTGCTGACCTATCAGTTTACATCGCCACAGACGGCACAATCTACTTGGATGGTGTGCACGATGTTACCAGAGGAAAGAAGCCAAGAGGTGATTTCAGCTATTTGACTGGCAAGCTGTCTTCCTGTGGCTCAGATGAGGGGAGGGAGGAAGCAAAACATCTGTATGATGCGAGTAGCACACCGCAAGAAGAAGATGCATCTCACAATGATAGGTTGCCACAAGATTCCGAGGATGCATTCAAGCCTGTGTTAATGCTAGTTGCTTTGAGATTGGGCATTGACTCGCTTCACCCGACCTACCACCCTGCATTGAAGGCATGTTTTGAGCTGCCATCATTTGTCGGCATCGCCGGCGGTAGACCCAATTCATCCCTATACTTCATAGGTCTGCAGGGAGACGATTTAATATACCTTGATCCACATTTTTCAAGACCAGCACTAGAGACAAAAAGCTTATCACAGTATACAAATGAAGATTTCAGCACCTATCACTGCACGATACCTCGGAAGATCCCCATCTCTAATCTTGATCCGTCGATGATGCTTGGATTCTACTGCCGTGATCGGCAAGAGCTTGATTTATTCTGCGACCAAATCAAAATGGTAAGTAGCGTAGATGCTTCCTATGATTGTGGCTAATATTTTTAATCACAACAAAGATCTCTCAAAAGCATAGCGCAATATTTAGTATCCAACAAAGCGCACCAGAATACGACGAAGACGTTCGCAGTGAAAATGATTTTGGGGTGATGAGTGATGAGGATGAGGACAATCAATTGGAAAAACAAAAGTGCGAAAACAATAGCAGTGATGGCGATGAGGATGGCAACTCTATTTTCTAGAGGTGTTTTGTGTTGATTATAACTATATTTATGTATATTACAGGAAATAAAATAAACTGAAAAAGAAAAGCAGTGTATGTATGCTATGTGTTATTTTACTCTACATAATCCATGATTCACCAGATCAAGGAAATGAAAACATGCCTCGCATCAGTGAAAAACATCGCTTTTCCTTTAGAACGGTGTTTAAAATACACCTATCAATCTTTTTCTTTGAATTTGAATTTGACACAAAATGGCTCCGTATACAAGGTTGGGGTCTCATCCGACTAGATTTTTTTTTTGGTTTCGGAGAGCGTAGCTCTCCGAAACCAAAAAAACAACGCATTAATTTGAACTATCGATTATGGTAGGCAAATGCATCATATGTAACCAGCTTTCGAGAGCTATTATGATATAATGGTCTTATTATTTTAATATATACACTTAAAAAGATTTGTAGCTGTAAAATTTATTTTGATCTGATCTATGTAAAGTCATTACACAACTTTTAATTCATCCAGGTACGCACAGTTTATTTGCTGATTATAGTGTATTTATTCTAAGATATTATAACCATATACACTAAAAAGTTAATTTGGTATCTCAGCATTGTTGAAGAATTTACATTTTTGACGGTTTTGCTTTCCAGGACAAATGTACATGCTGTTCGGGTCACGCTGCTCGCAAGTGAAGCATCGTTTCCCTCCTATTTTTCTCTTTTTGATGGTTATAGTTGACGGATACAAAGATATATGTGGTATAATAGGTTTTGGAGCCAATCTTGGACTACCTGGTGGTCTTTTGGTTGGTATATTGGATCTTGATGAATGAGGAAATATATTCCTCAAACCAGACAAAGGAACAGCAGAGTTTATAACCACATCAGGTCGATTTTCAGGATTGACAGCATTTTTTGTGGCAGCCAGCTTGGTTGCATTTTTCGATATTTTGGTGGTGTTGACATAGATATCATTATTTTGTGATTTGTTGAAGAAAGATTCGAGTAACTCGGGAATCTTATAAAAGTCAACTGGTATTTTGCCATCAGGAAGTGCTTGGTTTTGGATGTTTGTGCTTCGACACCATTCCTTTGCCATTTTTACAAAATCAGGTTTTGCTCTATTATTTACTGATTTTAGTTGAGTGTATAGTGCCCAGAACTTGTCTTGTTCATTTTTGGTATGAATGGGTATAACCGGGTATTGGGTATTTTGCATGTACGCTAGATATTGATACATAGACATTTTCTGTCTACGAACAGATACCATGGATAGTGCACACATCTGTAAAACATCTTGAATCGTTGTAGAGATAAATGGTATAGAGTCTGCGTCAGAATCTTGTGAGATCATTTCCAAATGATGCTTGGTAAAATCAGGGACAGGGCAGATACCAAAAGTCTCTCCAACAGGAAAGAAATGTATACTATTACCATCAGGGTCATAGTATGAGCCTTTTACAGTCATACCTAGCTCACTTTTTAAATAATTAATTCCCTGGACCAGCCAGGGGTTATAATGGGTCTTGTGAACCACATTATAACGATTAAGAGATCCAACCTATTGATTAATAATTTTACAATTCATTAAAATAGAACATGCATCAAAATATATGTTACTCACATCGGTATTATGTCTAAGACGATAATCAGTCAGTAGACAATCAGCAAGCCTTGGAGAAGCGTTATACATTGAAAATTTTCTAATGATGTTTGTATGTACGCCTCCTTCCAAACTGTTTGTGCCACGAATACACCTATACACGGGCAACCCCAACCCATCAACGTATCGAATGTGGTATAATGGAATGCCAACAGGATCGGATACGTGGCCTCTGCTAATAGCATTGAGGACCTTGACAGCCTGTGCCTTACACGCTTTGTCAAAAAGCGGTAGCCCGGTCTTTGCACACTCAGTGCCTTCAAACTCTTTAAACAGTTTTTCAACAACTGGCAACAAATCGGTTGGTCCAGGGATGATTCTGCGTACCCTCTTTGCAATCCAAACAGGGCTCTCCTTCGAAACGATTTCATATGTTGTGTTCTGAAGTTTTAAAGCGTCTCCTACTTTTTTCTTGTCTTCAATACTTGGAACAAACAGGGCATCACTAAACCGAGACATAAAAATTTTGTGAGCACCATGCTTTTCAGAGATAGGTATTGAGTCCATCAAATGGAACGGGTCTTTTAACACAAGAGTTGGAGAGGTTGTGCTTTTCAATAATGAGATGTTTTCAACTTTCAGTTTAGTAGTCTTCAAGCACCTTTGGCTGAGACGTATAGTTGTGAGGTTTTCTTCCACATTC
>MU619246.1:62728-77937 GCA_025201805.1 Parasitella parasitica
TCATCTTTCAACAACTACAAGCCGATATGACTGACAAGATGGATCACGATCATGAAGAGCATGAGCACGGACAGGACCCGTTTGAGCCTTTAAAGGCAGAATTTTACGAGGGCAAGCATTTGTCTGCCCCTGTCAAGGAAATCCAAGCAAGTAAATGCATCACCTGAATTAAAACAATGATTAAATGTTTTGTTTTTTTTCGTAACTAGGACAAGTGGAAATTATTGCCTGCATTCCTAAAGGTCAAAGGTCTTGTCAAACAACATATCGACTCTTTTAATTACTTTATCAATGTGGATCTTCGAAAGATTATCAAAGCCAACGAGAAGGTTACTTCAGATGTTGACCCGCATTTTTACCTCAAGTAAACTACTTATACAATTCTCCAAAGAGGTAAACTCTCACTAAATGACTATATTATTCACAGATACACAGGTATTCGTGTGGGTAGCCCAGAACGCACTGATGCAGATGTCGCCAACCGCAGTTATACGCCACACGAATGTCGCCTTCGTGATTTAACCTACTCGGCAAACATTTTTGTAGATGTAGAATACACTCGAGGTCGCCAAATTGTCAAAAGAAAGAATGTTATGATTGGTCGATTGCCCATCATGTTACGTTCTTCTCACTGTATTTTGACAGGCAAAAGCGAAGCAGAATTAGCCCGCATGAAGGAATGCCCTCTTGATCCAGGAGGTTATTTTGTCGTCAAGGGCACAGAAAAGGTCATTCTGGTGCAAGAACAGTTGTCCAAAAATCGTATTATTGTCGACGTAGATAAAAAGAACAACATTATCGCCAATGTCCAAAGTTCCACCCATGAACGCAAATCAAAGACGGCTATCTTTGTCAAAAACAACAAAATTTACCTAAAGCACAATTCGATTGCAGAGGACATTCCAGTTGCCATCTTTTTAAAGGCGTTGGGTGTACAATCCGATAGAGAAATCGCCCAGTTAGTGTGTGGTAACGATCATGATTTGAACGACGTGTTTGCCATCAATATCGAAGAGTCGTCTCGTCTGCGCATCTTTACTCAAATGCAAGCTCTGGATTACATTGGTGCCAAAGTCAAAGTCAATCGTAAACTATCGATTGTGCGCAAGACTTTGGCCGAGGAAGCGCTGGAAGTACTGGCAACTGTTATTTTGGCTCACGTGCCCGTAGAAAACTTGAATTTCAGAGAAAAGAGTATTTATGCTGCTGTCATGATCCGCCGTGTATTGGTTGCCATGACGGACGAAGTGCAGGTAGACGACCGTGATTATGTCGGTAACAAGCGTTTGGAATTGGCTGGTCAGCTGCTGTCGCTTTTGTTTGAAGATTTATTTAAAAAGTTCAATTCTGACCTCAAGTTGAATGCTGACAAAGTGCTCAAGAAACCCAACCGCACGCAGGAATTTGATATTTTCAACCAACTCGTATTGCACGGTGACCATATCACGAGCGGATTTATTCGTGCTATTTCAACGGGCAATTGGGTGCTGAAGCGTTTCAAGATGGACCGTGCTGGTATTACGCAAGTTTTGTCTCGCTTGTCGTACATCTCTGCGTTGGGTATGATGACTCGTATTTCATCTCAATTCGAAAAGACAAGAAAAGTGTCCGGCCCAAGAGCCTTGCAGCCATCGCAATGGGGCATGTTGTGTCCTTCAGACACTCCGGAAGGTGAAGCGTGTGGTCTGGTGAAGAACTTGGCTCTCATGACGCACATTACAACTGACCAAGAAGAGGAGCCTATCCGTAAAATTGCATTTGCACTGGGCGTTGAAGACGTCAATCTTCTGACGGGTGCTGAGCTCTACCTGCCCAACACATTCATCGTCCTTATGAACGGTGTTATCTTGGGTGTTACTCGCCGCGTGCAGCAGTTTGTGGACAGTTTTCGTCGTCTTCGTCGTGCTGGCCGCATCTCGGAGTTTGTCTCTGTCTTTGTCAATACACATCAGCGAACTGTCAATCTGTCTTCTGACGGTGGTCGTATCTGTAGACCCCTTATTATTGTTAAAAATGAAAGACCAAAAGTGACTCAACAACATGTCAACGATCTCATAGCAGAGAAACTCACATTTGACGACTTTTTAAAGATGGGCCTCGTCGAATACGTGGATGTAAATGAAGAAAGCGATGCCAACATTGCGGTTTACGAAAAGGACATTATACCACAAACCACACATTTAGAAATAGAGCCTTTCACTATCCTCGGTGCCGTCGCAGGTCTGATTCCTTATCCTCATCACAACCAATCCCCTCGTAACACCTATCAATGTGCTATGGGTAAGCAAGCCATCGGTGCTATTGGCTACAACCAGCTCAATCGTATCGAAACACTGATCTATTTGATGGTCTACCCGCAGCAACCTATGGTCAAGACAAAGACGATTGAATTGATTGGCTATGATAAACTGCCTGCTGGACAAAACGCCACAGTGGCTGTCATGAGTTACTCTGGCTACGATATCGAAGATGCCTTGGTGTTGAATAAATCTGGTTTGGACAGAGGATTCGGTCGTTGCCAAGTGATGCGCAAATACGCCAATCTTGTTAAACGCTATCCTAATGGCACACACGATCGTCTGGCAGATCCTCCAGCTAGAGACTCTGAATCGTGGAATGAAAGCTTTGATGCTCTTGAGGCAGATGGTATTGCTGGTGTGGGTGAGCCTCTCGAAATGGGCTCGGTGTTTATCAATAAGCAAGTGCCTGTCAGTAGCGGTATCGATGCTGGCGTGCCTGGTGTTGCGCAAAGTGTTGCCTACAAGCCCCAGGCACAGCGTTACAAATCTCCCCAAACTGGTTATGTTGACAAAGTGCTCTTTACTACTACGGAATCTGATCAAACCCTAATCAAAGTAAACATTCGTCAAACCCGTCGTCCTGAATTGGGTGACAAGTTCTCTTCCCGTCACGGACAAAAAGGTGTATGCGGTATCATTGTCCAGCAAGAAGACATGCCTTTCTCTGATCTGGGTGTTTGTCCTGATATCATTATGAACCCTCACGGTTTCCCCTCTCGTATGACTGTCGGAAAGATGATTGAGCTGTTGGCCGGCAAAGCAGGTGTACTAGATGGTTCGTTGCAATATGGCACTGCATTTGGTGGCTCCAAGGTGGAGGATATGAGTCAAATACTGATCAAGCATGGATTCAATTATTCTGGTAAGGATTATGTGACATCTGGTATTACTGGCGAGCCACTCTCTGCATACATCTTTTTTGGTCCCATTTACTATCAAAAGTTGAAGCATATGGTCATGGACAAGATGCACGCCCGAGCAAGGTATGTTTTTTTTTTTTTTGCTACTATATTCATGGATGTGATGGATTAACTCGGTTATAACAGAGGTCCTCGTGCTACACTCACTCGTCAGCCCACAGAAGGTCGTTCAAGAGATGGCGGTCTGCGTCTGGGTGAAATGGAGCGTGATTGTTTGATCGGCTATGGCGCCTCCATGCTGTTGCTGGAACGTCTTATGATTTCCTCGGATGCTTTTGAGGTTCACATTTGTGATAAATGCGGTTTGATTGGTTATTCTGGCTGGTGTCAATACTGCAAGAGTTCCAAATACATGAAGACTATGGAAATACCCTATGCCGCTAAGCTACTCTTCCAAGAATTAATGGCAATGAATATCTCTCCAAGGATGATTTTAGAAGATGCCATTTAAGACAAGGACAAATCATTTTGCTCATATATTGTAAATAATAAAACAAAAAATCATAGTACTCTACTATTTCCATGACACTTTGCATGAATCTCAATGACGATTTCTTTCTGTTTCGAGAAACTCGCAACTGATTTCTATCCAATCAACCATAACCAAGCCTTTTTTAAAACTTGTTTATAAAAAAAAAGACAAAGACGAAAACATGAGCACTTTTTCCTTTTCTCAAACAAACGACCATGTTCAAAATACTTGCCTGTTTATTGTTCTTGTTTGTCGCTTTAGCCAGTGGTAGTGTATTGTGTCATTTGACGTATGCACTCTCAACTAATCTCCTTCTTCTCCAAAACTAGCTGCTGATATCGATTATATCATGGCTTTAAAATCACCAGTGACACCCAAAACCTACAAGGATGCGAGAGCAGATGTAGAATCTGCTGGTGGTAAAGTCACTTACGAATTTCGTGCAGCATTCAAAGCTGTTCTTGTATCCTTACCCTCAGAGCATGTTAGCACCTTGAGCTCGAAGCCTTATGTTGAGTTTATGGAAGAAGACAAGTCTGGTATGTGTATGGTTGTTTGAAATCAGTTTGAACCTGTCCTAACGTTCTATATCAGTCCATATTGCTTAAGCGGGTGCTTCCTTAAACTGTAAATACATGGTAGCTCTATCGAAAATAAATATCACTATTCTTGTAAACTTTGCCCACCACCACTACTGAATAAAATCAGCTTTTCAGATGTTGATTGTCTTGTGAAAAGATATTTTATCGTATTATCTTTTACAAGCTCAACATTCTTCTCTCTTTAATGCTTATGCTTCTTTCTGTTTTTTTAAAAAAAAAAAAAAATGAATTAGTGTCAAGACAATACTTTGACTATTTGAACTTGAATGTGATAATCATTGCTTGCCTGTAGTAGCATCAGAGTACATTTACAAGATTCTACTAAACGAAAATTTGCCAGGTTAAACTTGAAGTGTAGTGAATACAACCATTGTCCTGGAACCAATACATTATTCGAGCTTTTATTGTCCAATGAAGAAAACCATTCCAGTCGTCTGTATACAGTTGTCTTTTTCTTGAAATACATGGTCCATAGTCAAAGAATTTTCCTAGGTTAATCTCCAACCGATGTCGAAGGGCGATTGATGCAGGATATATTATTGAATTATATCCAATTTTGAATTTATTTGACGAAACAGGAGGAATTTGGTATATTTTGAAAAGACAATGATTTTGGTTTCCTTTGATCAAGTAATCAATAATTTGTTGAGGGCATGCTTTGTAGATCATCTCTAGGCTCCAAAAAATTATTATTTGCGCACAGCAATTGATTACAAAAACATTATATAATATCAAGTAAAAAGCAAAAGGATGTCATATTTAATAGAGGGATAACTCTTATTGACACATGATATCTTCAATAATTGTAAATTAAGTAACTCGTAAAAAGCAATTGTAACCTAGAAAGCTGACTCCAGCCGATCATCTACATACTATATATCATTCTGCATAAATAACATTGCTAATGGCCTTTACCTGAGCATTTAAGAATACCTATCCAACTGTTTACTATAACACACTTATTATACAATATAATCAAAACTTTATTCATAAATAAAACAGAAAAGAAAAGCACAACAAGTGAAAGGCAGTGTGTTATAATGTACAATTATATACCAACAAGCATCATTAACAGATACCCAAATGTGGAAATGCAAATCATGATCAAGACACTGCAAGGCACACCATTTCTAATGAAATCTCTAGTCTTCAGGTAAGGTTCGCCAATGGCATTTTCTTGTGAGATGGCTGTCATGTTAGGAAACCCTGATACTGGCAGCCCCATTGCTGCTGAGCACACAAAAGCTGTTCCCATCACAAGCAATCTAGGGTTGGGATCAGTCAACTGGGCACCTATTTTTGCGACAATAGGCAATACAATCAGAGCCGCAACAGTATGGCTAATAAATGTAGCAATTACGAGTACCAGGCAGCTGAAAATAAACAAGACCTCGAAAGAAGAGAGGCCCATCACATGCTCCGAAATCTGGAGTGCAATTGTATGTAACAAGCCCGAGCTTTCCACGGCTTTCCCCAATGCAATGCCTCCCATGGCAAGTATGATTACGTTCCATAAGAAGCTGTTGAACTCGTCCTTGGTCAAGACACCAGCGCCGAAAAATGCAATCAGGGGAATGATGGCAATGACACCCATATCACCCAAGATGTCACGATAGGTATGCGCGATGCACCACAGTACGATTGTGAACAGTGTGACACAGACCACAAAATACTGTATTGGGGTCATTTTGAAACCGGTGTTTGTTGTTGTTGATTTCGTGATCTCATGCTCATCATTCTTGATTTGATAAGACTGCAAGAGCCAAAGCCAAACAATGCAATTACCCAGCAAACAAAGTGGCACCGATACACAAAACCAATCTGTCCACGAAGGCGGAGGCGACATGTTTTGGATGGCAATCACGTTTTGGGGAGATGCAATGGGAGATGCGATGCCACCCAAGTTGGAAGCTAGTGCAATCCCCATAATTAAGGATCGGCCAAACGGCGACCCTGCTGGTAGTGTGCGTAGGATAGGCTGGATCAGCGACAAACACAAAACAGGAGCTGCTACATTGCTGATCCACATGCTAGCCATGGAGGCCACCAACATGTTTACCAGCAATACTCGAGACGGACGAGTGCCTGCCTTGGACAGCACAAAAGAAGCCAGCGCTTTCGCAATGCCATACTTGTTGAGCGCAGCAGCTATCGCAAATCCACCCAAGAGCAGCATAATCACAGGCGACAACATGGAAGCAAACACAGCTTTGGACGCATCCATTGCACTTAACCTGTGATACACAATAGTGCCATCTGAAGCTTCTTGCTCTATCCGAATCACACGCAAGACGATAGCTAAAAAGGGGACCAGTAAAGCTGTGACAAACAATGGCATCAGCTGAATGTGCATTGTGTGTTAGTATCCGTATGTACGTTATATAAGGATATATTTACCTCAGTAGCCCATAGAACACTGGAAAAGACCAGAATGGCAAAGCACCTGCGCTGCTCTATGTGCTCGAACAAGGAGCTGTTGATCAAATAGACAAACAGCGCCAAGCTTGATGCCAAGCAGAACCACTTTTTCAGCTCAAAGCCTACTACCTCAGTGTCCTTTTCCTCTTCTTTGACCGATACATTCGCTAGTCGACGTTCTTGCTCAATACCTTCTCTCCAACTCAGCCCCCTGTCTTGTTTTAACCTTTCATGCAAGCAAGTGCTCAAGTCAACTGATTTTATATGTTGTTCGTTGTAGATGACCTCAACCTGTTGAATAAGCTCGTCTAAATGCTGACAGGTGGCTGGATTGAAGGGATGAGATTTCAAAAGTGTCGTGCAGGTATACGGCTTGCTGAGTTTGGCACTCATTAGTCTGTCGTACTTTTTCAAGATCTTGGCAAAGGCAGTCTGATTCAGGTACACAAAAGATTTAAGCTTTGACAAATAGATGTATAAATCGACCAAGCGCTGGCCATCTTGCTGTTGATAGTAGTTGCTAGGTTGCACCATCGTATCCGCAGTAGACCCTTGTTCGTCGTCGAGACTGCAACTAGAAGAGGAGGCAGGTAATGATAGGTGAGGGCCAGCATCTATAAAAGGCTCATGGATGACAATGGCGATGGGGGCTGTCGTCGAGTGCGTCAGGATGTGATCCAACTCAGCATTGGCTTCGCTCTCTTTTTCAGTGTAAAATTGCGTTATATCAGCAAGCGATTTGTCTAATGCCTTGGCAAAGGCAGAATTGTCTTTGTCGTTGGCAGATAGGAGAGCGGTGTTCTCGGTCAGAGATGCCGCTTTCTCCCTCTCCATCTTGTAGATCAATGATTTCAGAGTCGCATAGCTAAAGTCAGCAGAAAATTAGTGTACAGGCAACGAGTAAATGGACCCCACACACACACACACTCACGGCAAGTAATGGTCAAACCACTCAGGTACGGCGTTAAATTGCATGTGTCGAGAAAAGCTCATTGTTTTAAGAGGATACAGAAGATAAGAAAGAGGCAAATCAAACGAAACCCACGTCTTTTTATTTGTTATTGCACAATGTTTGTCTCAAGGCTTATTATAAATCTTTTCCTCTTTACCCTGAGATTGTGCTGCCCATCTTGCAGCATTAAATAAGAAATCACTTAATCTTTGATGTAACATCAAGGGGGAGGGGGAGGAGGAGGATAAAAAAAAAATAGATGTCATAATACAATTAGTAAAAACAAACAAACAAAACAGAGTGATGGAAGTTTCTTATTACCTGTTTAAAAATATGGCAACTGAATCATCGCAAAGCTGGTCTCGAACCAGAGGCTGAACTCGTCTTTCTGCACGACGACATACAGAGCGGGCAACATGCAAACTCGCGCTTGGTTTTCCTCCGCTGGGCAAGATGAATTTGGTGAGTTTTGGTAACTGCTGATCATACTCGTCAATCCAATCCTCCAGCTCCTTTACATGGCTCCCTTCGGCGTCGAATCTAGTGCGTGCTTTTTTTTTTATTCGGGTTGGCTTTTAGACAGTGCTATTGTAAAGGCATGTACATGTATGTTCTATACCTAATCGAGCTTCATTAGATTGCTCACGAGGTGTCGCAAGGTTAGAGCCTACGTCTTGCAAGAGACATTGAATCTGCAAGGCAAAAATGTTCAGCATTATCCTGTTCACTGTGTAATGATGTATCCACTCTTCTTTACTTTTGTCAACTGTTCAATTAGTCCATTTCCCCAAGCAGCTTCTTCCAGAAATTCCATTGCAAGCCTATCTCCCTTTCTGCATTACTACTACTACACGTACAATGCATCCATATCACATATAGTACCCGAGATTTGATGTCAGTTCGTCCGTTGTGCCTATGCGCTATCAGCAAGTGGTTTTTCTCTTTTTTGTCTAAATTGTATGCTTTACCTAATGCTTCAAATATCTCGTCGTCTTTGTCTCTGCGCTCTCCATTATACAGACTGGATGTGCCTTTGCTTCATTCAATACACCGCACCGTTACGGATATTTGGACACATACCTTTATCCCCGGTTTTCGTATAGATTTTCATTTCCAAGATGGAATCAAAACCAACTTTTTTGCGTGTCTCGAACCCTTGTTACCCCAGTTTATGAGCGCGTTCTAGTGGTACAACAAAGGCTGGACTCAGCCAGATAATTTCATGTGAGCCTTGTCACTGATAGTTTTTCAGGTCAAACAGTAATGTGTTGCCAGATGAAAAAAAAAATCATCAGCGTACTAGAGATCTTTTGTTAAATCTATTCAAAGCTCAAACTCTAATCTTCCTTGCTTTCGCACTGACTAAAAAACCCTTTAAAAAAGCTAAAAAATAATAATGAAAGCCAGTTTTTCCCAGAACCTGTCGAATGACGAATTATTGAAACATACAGAAATTTCTAAATATATAATCGAACTGATCGTGTTAGGCTTTCTTTTTCGAAATCCATCACAGTTTGAAAAATGACAACACAACAAGAAAAATCAGAGAAGCAAAAAATGATGGCTGGTGAGTGGTATCATCCCGGCCACAAGGAGCTCTGTGACGACAGACAACATTGCCAAGAGCTCTTGAAGCAATACAACAACTTGCCCAACGGTGAAGAACGCACGCAGGTTGCTCGCAAGATATTTGGCTCTTATGGAGAAAAATCATTCATCAACCCCGCTGTCAAGTGCGACTATGGCTACAATATATTCATCGGAAAGAACGTCGAGATCAATTATGATTGTGTATTTTTGGACATCGGTAAGATTGTCATTGAGGATCATGTTTTTATGGGCCCTGGTGTTCATATCTATGCCGTGAACCACCCTCTGGATCCTACGCAAAGAAAGACAGGTCTAGAGATTGGCAAAGATGTTACTGTTGGTAATGGCGTTTGGATTGGTGGTGGAGCAATCATTTGCCCTGGTGTCACTATTGGCGCAGGAACGACAATTGGCGCTGGATCTGTTGTCACAAAGAACATACCTGCCAACGTACTTGCTGTCGGAAACCCTTGCAAGGTTATTAAGGAGATCACACCTTCATAGATGCAATAAATTTTTTGGTTCAATGAACTCTGTTGCGCACACATGTAATGCAACGATTTTTATTCTCAGAGAACACAACAGCCACCATGTAAAACAAGGGCCAAATCTTTCAAATAAACGCTTGTTTATTCCTACTTTCATAAAATGACTCGTCCCATCATACGGATCAAGAGATCCTTGCCTTTTTATACACAGAAATCAGTGTCATACCGATTGAAACTTACACGGCCACTATCCCTATCGCTCGTAAACGATAAAAGAGAGCACGCCCTTTGGTCAACTGCACCAATCACCAGCATGACAATAATCAATGACACAACCACTGACACCGCATTGCCTGCTGTCCTAGCTGCCAATGAATCTATTCTGTACAGCATACACAATACAGGGATGCCTTGGTGGGCTACTATCGCTGCTAGCACCTTGTTATTAAGAACAACCATGACATTACCAATCGCAATCTACCAGCAGCGCAGTATAGGAACAATGATCAATTTAGCACCCATGGTCCAAAGCTGGGCAGAGACTCTCAAAGTCCAGTTGGCCAAGGAAAATAGACAGCATGGCTGGCCATACCAGAAATACCAGCAGGAGTTGCAAAAGCAATACAGACGAAAAGTAAAATCAATATATGCACATCACGGTTGCGCGCGCTGGAAGCTACTCTTGTTGCCATGGATACAAATACCTCTGTTTGTGTCCATGTCCTTGACACTGAGGCATTTGACAGCCTATCCGTTGCCTTGGCTGGGACAGACATCGGACCTGCCAGCGTCAGGATTATCAGATGGTGGGTTGGCTTGGTTTGTGGATTTGACAGCCGTAGACCCAACTATGGCCGTTCCCATCATGATAGGTGCTGGTAACCTAATCAACGTAGAGGTAAGCTTGTTAACAAGCGTTCATTTGTTCACTATAGATTTACATACATATACGTCCACCTAGTTGAATGCTTGGTATGCAAGAGGAATTCAAGACAAAAGACAAAAAATCATGACCAATGCGTTCAGAGTCCTTTCAGTTGCGTTTGTTCCTATAGCAGCCAATGCTCCCATGGCCATTGGTCTCTACTGGCTATCATCAGCATGGTATAGTGTAGTCCAGAACATTGCATTTAAGATACCTCAAGTAAGAGCTGCTTTAAAGATGCCTTTATTAAATGCTCAAAAAAAAGGTGGATTGGATAATAAAGAAAACCTCAGTGTTTGATAAGATAGTCTTTGCTGTAGTCAACCTTTTTGCTCAACATGAAAAAGAAACTGGTTACAGTCTTTGGCCAAAGGAATTGGATCTCGCCTGCTTGCTTGCTAAGGTACCACGATTTGCAGCCTGTGGTCCATGTTGTTCCTTTAAAGTCTTTTTGCAGCTGAGCAGAAAACTCTTCTTGCACGTGCTTTTTAGGATCCATGCATTTGATATTGTTCTTGAGCATGTACTCAACCAATTTGATTCCATAGTCAATCTGACTGTATTAACATTATTCAAGGTTAATAGATTTGGACACACGTATATGCGCACTTTACGAAACACGCTTACCATTCGATCATTGTGACAACAGAATTATGTCCAAGGCCAGATCCAGGACCAAGCATCATGAAAAAGTTGGGAAATCCATGGATATTCACAGTTTTATAAGTATTTGTGCTACTTTCATCCCACAACTTGTTCAGATGCACGCCATTGCGGCCATACACTTGCATATGGCCCAAGAATCCGTTAACATTGAATCCTGTCGCTAAACAAAGCACATCCACCTTCGTTTTCCCCCCATCTATTGTGGTAATTGTTTGGCCTTGGACACTTGCAATAGGCAAAGTATTGACTGTAACGTTACTTTGACACAACGCTTGCAAATAGTCGTCAGAAATGCCAACACGCTTGCATCCTGGCCTGATATCTGGGATAAGCATGTCGATCAAATCAGATCGACCTTGGGATACAAGCACCTGCGTCATATGCTTTTCTAATCTTTTTCTGAAAAGCTTTGCGAACCATGAATTAGCATCGCCCCAAGCGCTAAATCGAAGCTCACGTATAAAGAATTGATAGGCTCGGTACATTCGCATGAAGAAGGGGATGAAATTGAACAACTTCTTGGTGAAACCGGAGTAGTGGTAATTGTTGCGAGGACTAATCCACGTTGGCGTGCGAAGGTAATTGTGGAGATGTGCTGTTTTGGAAGCCAAATTGGGTACAATTTGCACAGAGCTATGTATATAGTGTTAGATTACAACGTTAATTCTTGTACAGAAATGTATGCCTCGTATAACATGCCTTGTTCCACTACCAACGACAGCTACTGTCTTGCCTGTAAAGTCATAATCATGATCCCAATACGCAGAGTGAACAATTTTCCCTTGGAAAGATTGGAATTCTTTGGGTATATTTGGGACACGAATAGCTCCTACACCTGAAAAGCTGTACAATATGTTTATTAGATGGAAGAGAACAAAATTTTGTATCATATTTACATGTAGTTATAGCGTCTGATTTGCATTTCTTTAGATCCACTTGTTTTCAATTTGATTTCCCATTCATTTGCCTCTTCTATCCATGTAGCACAAACCACTTCCGTATTGAATTGCGTTTGCTCGTAAATGCCGTGTTTTTTAGCAACATTGCGCATGTATTCGTGAATCTCCTTTTGGCCACTATACTGTTGACTCCAATCTACATAAATTGACAAAATTACTATATACTCCGGTGCAAATGCTTAAAAGACACTCACTAGGATTCAACTCAAAACTGAACGAGTACAGATGGCTGGGAACATCGCAGGCACAGCCGGGATACTGATTGTAATGCCACGTTCCCCCAATATCCTCGGTGGACTCAAAAATATCGGCAGAGAGATTTAACCTTTTTTTGAGCTGAATAGCTGTAACCATGCCGCTAAAGCTAATTCATGGAGCATAAGATAAATATGTTTCACTGAAATATAATCAAAAAGCAATTACCCTGAGCCTATGATGGCAATTCTTGGATGAACCATGGCGATCTAATACAAGAAAGAAAATGAAAAATTGCAGGATTTTCTGCACCTGAATATATTTATACCTTCCATTAAATGCTAATAATTTACAAATGCACAAATATGGAATAGATTTGGTGATACAAGAGCAGTAAATGCTTGTTATTATCCAGTTTTCTCAATTTCTTCTACGCCATGCAATGGTATATACATTTACAGAGTTTACGACGAATTGATATACATCAAACTCATAACCTTTCAGATGTTTATAGCATGGTTTGAAAATATTCTATGCGTTTATTGAGATAGATATACATTTATGTTGCACTCATTAATGTCGATATCTGTGTGAATGCATCACATAATGTCTAACGCTCTTTTTATGGAAAGGGTTGCCCTCGTCCGAAAGGTTTAGGCATTTCATGAGAAAATATTTGTTATCGTGTTTGGCCGACCATATTTATTGTAAGTAGAGTCGACAAAATTAAGTTGAGCTAATGAAAATAAAATTTGGTCATTTCAAAATTGAATTGGGACACGGATGCGAAAATGGGACAAAGAGAAATAAAGACAGAATGTTAGTTTCTATGGATGAATCGTAATTGTAGCTTCTTACCTGCAAAACCTCCAAGCCGTCAACCCACCGAAGTGAGTCGAGGCAACCATATTGGAGGTGGCATGTTGTCTTTGAAAGACATATGGGGGCCATTACCACTTCAGTATCGCTGCCAGTAGTGTGGGAACTTTTTACTAAAGATTAAGAAAGGCCCAAAAAATAAAAAATAAGTAGCCTGGCACTGTAGTCATTAGCAAATCCTTAAATATAATTGATATGAATTTACAACTTTATTTTGACATATACTATGGTACAAATTACTCTTTTTTACCTAATTTTTATAAAATGCAGTCTTCAAACTTGACTCTCCCTCGTTATATGCAATTTTTTGTGGCTCAAAAAACTCAAGGAACATGCTACTTTATAATTTTGACGGCTTGATTATCAACTCAAGACAGATCGCCACAGAATCAAAAGATGGTATTTTTAGTTCTTTTTTTAATATTGCAAAACTCTATAACATGTGTGAGAATCATGGGCTAGTGTTTGCGCACAATATGTATGTCATTCCTGGGCGAAAAACAGTGCGGATAAATCATAGTTCATTTACTCCATCAGTATTATTTATGTTTAGTATGGTAATTAATGGCTAGGTAGCAATATTAGCAATTAGAAATGCCAACCTTTGAAATTGATTTTGTAAATCGTTCTAGACATTCTATCAATTAATTATACTCCATCACACTTGCATTTGGTTTGTGGCAAAAAAAACAGCCCATAAAAATGCAGTTTTATAATATATCTTTATTACGTTAAATGTGTTGGTTCAACATTATGCGGCAGTAAACTAAAATCTGGTTACCGTGTGGCTTTGAGCCAAGAACTTTGAATTATCGTAAAGAGTATTTGGTTTTAGTTTCTAAACTGTCCACCACATTCATTTACTAACAACTGTCACTATTTTCTTGAGCGTTCACTCTTTGCAAATGAGTGTTGAAGCATGATGTGAAATAGCAAAGGAGATCAAGGTGCTATAAGTTTGTCAAAATGCAATGATCTGGCGTTTTGAGAAAATAAGATTTCAGGGACCTATTTTGTTTTTGAATTATCGTTTCACAACTTGGAACAAAGCCAGATCAACATGACGTACAAACAACAACAACAGTATTGTTTACAAACAACCAAACGCGTTCATAAAGGAAAGCGTAGTATTTATTTAATTGATCGTTGACAATGAATGTAGAAGTGTTTATATTAGTTTGATTCCTGATAGTTGTATTAATGAAAAAAGACCACATGTGAAGAAAAACAATATGCCTTACCATCATCTTGGAAAACTCCAGGTAGTCAATCCTTCCATCGCCATCCTTATCAGCTTCTTTAATCATTTCATCAAGCTCCTGAGAAGTCAAAGTTTGACCAAGATTTGCCATCACAGCGCGAAGTTCATCTGGTGTGATATAGCCATTTCCGTCCTTATCAAACACCTTGAAAGCTTCAACTAACTCATTTTCTGATTCCTTGCTGTTCTCTTTCATTCTATTTTGTATAGGACATTATTACCAACACTGCATTTGCTGCATGTTTTATTCTCATACCTGGAGACGATGGTCAAAAACTCGTCAAAGTCAATGGTGCCATTCTCATCAGCATCAACTTCATTAATCATATCTTTTAGCTCTTCCTCAGTAGGCTTTCGATTCAAGGAGCGCATAACTTGGCCGAGTTCTTTGATATCAATAACACCATTACCATCTTTATCAAACAAACTAAAAGATTCGCGATATTCGCTCAGTTGTTGTTCGTTGAGTTGATCAGACTGCAAGTACAATAATACAAAAAATCAGTAAAGATGAACGTTGTACAAAAGTTTACATACCATTTCAAAGTTAAAGAAAGTTATGAAAGAAAAAAAAAAAAAAAA
>MU619246.1:87518-179999 GCA_025201805.1 Parasitella parasitica
AAAAAAAACAAGATATGGCATCTCTATTTGACACAGGGTGTACTAATGGGCGTCGGTGCTTCTTTGGTGTGGTTCCCTTGTGTCAGCGCTGCTCAACAATGGTTCTCAAAACGCAGAGGTTTAAGTGTGGGTATTGCGATTTCAGGCTCAGGGTTCGGTGGTCTCATTCTCTCTAATGTGATACAAGCTGTTATTGACCATTTGGGGTATCAATGGGCTCTCCGTGTTGTTGGCTTCATCTCGTTCGTGCTACTCATCATCGCTGCCTGCACTGTGCGACCTTTGAATGTACCTCAGAAGAGCGAAATCAAGGTCTTGGACTTGCGGCCTTTCCGCAATTTCCAGTTTGTCTTGCTATTCGCTATCCAATTCATTGGCAATTTTGCCTTTAATGTAAGTATAAAGGGAATGCGTATGCGTATGCGTGTGCGTGTGCGTGTGCGTGTGCGTGTGCGTGTGTGTGTGTATGTGTGTTTAGCGACTAACTTTTACCGCTGGAATAGGTTCCTTCTAGCTTTTTGCCCGGTAAGTGTCACTATAATATTAACGAATAGGGGTTAAACGTGCTGACCTGTTTACGTATAGCCTACGCCGACTATCTCGGTTTGGACCCCTGGATCGGTACCAACATGTCTGCTATTATTTCAGGCGTCATGATTGTAGGTAAAATTTCGAGTGGTTTCATCAGTGATTACATGGGTCGTGCCAATATGACGTTTATTACCACCACCTTGACTGGCGTAATGTGTCTTGCTGTCTGGCTTCCTGCGACAACCTCAGCTGCTATCTGGGCATTTGCTGCCCTGTTTGGTTATTTTGGTGGGGGGTATCTCGTCATGGTTCCTGCATTATTGGGTCAAGTAGTTGGTATGGAGGATATTGAATCAGCTAATGGCTTGTTATTCTTTGCTTGGTTCTTTGGCGGGCTATTTGGTTCCCCTATTTGTGCGGCCTTGATAAATGACGCTAGTGACCATCCTACCTATAACCATGCCATCATCTTTGGCGGCGTGCTTATGGTTTTTGCTGGCCTACTGGCTTGGGTAGTTCGTGTGCTGAGAGCTGGCTGGGCACCTTTTGTCAAGGTGTAACGAATGTGCTCATTACGACCATTTCATTCAAATACCAATTTTTGTATTATCTTTGTTGTACATTTCCTTAGATCACAAAATACACTAAAATAGATGTAATTTATCATAATTCTCCTGATTCTTAATAATAGATATTATACTCTACGCTAAACAACTTTAAGTAATTTATACTCTTTTTCACATTCGCTTTTCAGGAGAATCTTTGCATTTCATTACACCAGTTCGCCACCTTAGATTTGGTGAAATAGCTAGGTGAGACAATTGATCACAGATCAGTGGCAGGCTAGATTCTTGAGGATCAAATTTATTGTGCGCTTTGGAATCGTCAGTGACCAAGTGTCGGTACAGTTTGATTGATATTGTCATCGATTTGGTTGCAAAATATTGATGTTGTCTCAGGATTTACAGACATAACTGCATTGTACTAGCTGCTCTACACATTCAACATTACTGAATACATTTAAAAGCAACTCCTGGTTTAATTGCGATGGGAGGGGGTTCATTATTGAGACGATAAATAAATCTAGACAATCGCAAAAAATGAAAAATACAAATAAACTAGCTTTGTGATATAGACAAGAAGTAATAGGATTATTCTGTAGTGATAATGCCCAATCTCTCGCTACCAGTAAGAGGCTTTTGCACTGCGAAAAGCTTCACTTCAATTTATCAACCCATTATCTGCTCAGACCGTATTGTAAGTATACATAATACGGCGTTGCGCGTTTTCCTATGCAAAAATTTGACACGATTGCTGTCAGGCGTAGACGCCATCAGCACTTGCAACCTTCACTTTTTGAAACATCTCCTGCAGCCGTCGCTATTTTTGTAGCAAGGAAGAAGAGCGCCAAATTAGTAATAAAGCTTGATTGCAAGAATAGAGACACGCATGATTTGTCAAGCTCAATAGGCTCATATCTGTTAAATTCCTATGGCGGCGCTGTCGAATCAATATGGCCTGATCTCTCGATAAAAGAAATAGTTATCAAGTTCCAGTAGACAAGCACTGATAATAATACGACTCTATTTCGTGTTTAGTTATTTCCAACAAAAAATAACAATACTTGAACAAAGGAAAATACCATTAGACTTGAACCCTAAAAAATGAAATCGTATTAGATATATATCAAGACAGATGCTTATAGAAAACAGGTAAAAAAAAACACATATTTTTAGATGTGATGATGGAACCGTCAAGTAAACAAAGCGCATTGATGGATAGTAGACGATAGAAGAGTTCCATGTAAATAAAACTCGCCTTGTCATTTGACAGGACCTCTGGTGAAACCTTATCAAACCAGACCGGGAGATGAAACCTGTGCAACAGACGAGATAATCGATATGAAAATGATGGACATTTTGAACCCGAAAGCCCATCCACTTGTTTCCTCTTCTTTTTTTAGACAATACAAAAATGTGCACAGAATTCATACAACTGGCGAATTCTTCTTTACCGAAATACCCCAATTTCTCAACAGTTCTAGACAACAGCAGCAGCAATCAGCAGCATCTGCTACCTTATACCTCCCTTGTCTGTCGCTGTGCATTGAATAAGACACTTGCAGAGAACAGAGAATCAATTGATTCGGAGCAAGCATTGGTAGAACCTGCTGCTGCTGCTGCTGCTGCTGCTGCTGCTGCTGCTGCCACCGCTGTTGTCACTCATAAAGAGGACGAGGTGAAATCAGGTATGTCTGACAAGTGTTTGTAGACACTTTTCTTCTCATTGTTGTCATGCATGCGTATCTAGGCTCAATCATAAATACACCTATCACTACACCAAAGCTCATTTTTACTCATAATCTTCCAGACAACTTTTTTTGTTCCAGCTCGCCCCCTGCGCCTATATCTCCTATCAGTAATCTTGCGTCCAGCGTGAATTCACCAGCATCATCTCCACATATCCATCCTATTGCCATGAGATCTTACCCTACAATTGATCCAATTAGTGAGAGCACCGTGACAAGCGATTCAATAACTCCCTATTACAGCAGCAATATACCCGTACGCAAAGAATACAAACACAACCAAAACCATTACCACAGATCCCACCAACTCTCGTTGGGTGATTTCCTGATAAAGCAGACAGTAGGCACTGGCTCATCAGCCCGCGTCCATTTGGCTCAGAGCAAGGTGAATGGCAAATACTATGCTATCAAAGCCCTGAATAAGAAGGATTTGGTTACCAAACGCCAGATAGAGCATGCCAACAATGAGCGGGATGTGTTGGGGTCTGTATCACATCCTTTCTTGGTAAAGTTGTGGGGCAGCTTTCAAAGCGAAACTCATGTATTTCTCGTCATGGATTACATTCCGGGCGGCGAACTGTTCCGCCAACTTCGCAAGGAAAAGGTAACTCGTGATGTAAAAAGCATAGAATTTACATATTTATGCCATTGCTCGATTAGAAATTTACTGAAGATGAGGCTAAGTTTTACGCTGCTGAGGTTGTGTTGGCCATTGAGTATTTGCATGGCATAGACGTAGCTTATCGTGATTTGAAGCCTGAAAACATCTTGGTTGATCGCCACGGCCATATCAAGATTACCGATTTCGGATTTGCCAAGAGAGTCATTGGCCGCACATGGACTGTATGTGGCACTCCGGATTACCTGGCACCAGAAATCATCCGTTCTCAAGGTTATACAAAAGCTGTAGATTGGTGGAGTTTGGGCATTCTTATTTATGAAATGCTCGCAGGGTAATTATTAACACTCGACATGAATTCCATCATCCTAACACGCGTTATAGGAGCCCGCCATTCACATCAAAAAACCCAGTTGAACAGTACCAAAAAATTCTCGAATGCGACATATCATTCCCTTCGTACATGAGTTCTGACGCAGTTGATTTATTACAAAGCCTGTTGAAGCTCAATCCATCCGAAAGGTATGGAAACTTGAAAGACGGAGCAAACGACATCAAGAACCATGCTTGGTTCAAAAACATTGATTTCAACCAGGCAATGGCCCGTAAATTGACGCCACCATTTACCCCAGACATTAAATTTGATGGCGATACCCACTGCTTTGCTTCTTATGAGGAAATGCAACTACCCTACCATTTGATACACACCAACGAGCCTTACTGCTCTCATTTTCCCCACTTTTGAATGCTAATAAATTCTGTCGCTTGTACCGCTTTATTTTTAACAATAGTCAGAGTCTTCAGAACCCAAGCTGTTCAAATTTAACGGGGTATCTCATGACGCTGCCAATGCCTTGAAAGCATCACGTACACCAAAGCAACACTTGCCTGACAAGCTACCCAAGAGTATACTATGGCCATCAGTGATGATGAAGCCAAATTACGTGTCTGTTTCGAAAAGTTAATAAAGAGCCTCTGTGTGGGGTTTGTTGTATCCATATAAAAGCTACGTATGTCATGTCTAACACAGTTATAATGTACGGATCATGATATTCATTGTTAGTAATCCTTGTACAAACAAGGAATAAGCTACAAGTTGTGATTGAACCTCCTGCAAGGTTTTAGGCATAGTCAAAGATTACATCAAGATCAGATCGCTGGAATTCAAGGACACAACTTGCTCACATCTTTAATGTAAGATAAAATAATAGGTCTGTTCCTGGAAATGCTGTGATTTAATAATGTCTGACACTTCCTGTCAAACATCAGATGTTATGTAGATAAAAATTGATTAGAATATATTTTAATATAAATAGAGATCATATCTTATATCAATAAAAGTCTTCAGTAGTGTATCTGGGTTAATTTAGAGAAAGCCTTATTTACTTTTTTCATACACCATCTATACAACAATTCGCTGCGCCCTTTACACTGGCACAACATGGATTATCTCTATTGTAATACGCTATTTGTCCTCATAATTAGTCATTGTATAGCATGCAGTCATGAGCATATATCTATATCATTGCACATATTATACAAGTCTGCGTAGTACCAGAGAAGATATTATGGTTACCACTATTTCAACTCAGTTGTCATCATGGCAACCGTTCCTGATCGGATCAAAGGTTAAATGTAGTCAATATAAAGTCTTGTAAAAGTAACCATCTATTTGGGCTCCTTTACTGATTCTAAATTAGGAAACTTGTCGATGAAATTTTCACACTCATAATGAATATTAGAGATAGGTCCTGCTCTGACTACTGCTGTATTGACTAATTGTGAATATATATCGCTTTTTACTGCTTAAAAGTGTCCCATTTTGAGAGATCCAAGCAGGTTATTCCAACTTTTTTTAATTAAAAAATCCATCTGTTTACTCGTTTTGATTAACTCTAAACTAAAATGTATTTAAATGTTATTATACTTCAGATGTTGCAGATTATAGTCGTATTATTCTCAATTTTTCGATTTTTTACATGATTTTAAATATTTTCCAGAGTTGCGTAACAAGATATTTTACGGTATTAATTTGATGAAATACCCTCAGTGCAATTTATTATCTTTCTCGCCATTATTTATTGCTATTACTTTGAGAGTAACATGATAAGAAATCACAGAAGTTAAAAGAATACGTTCGTATTAATCGAAAATTTTTCACTATTTTCTGTTCAATTTCAAGTGATTTTTGAATATTGACTATTAAATTTACATTTTGTTGCTTTTAACATACCTATAGTTTTTGATATAAAGAATTTATTATAAAAAAAGGTGCAGTCTTGCCTTTTCGAAAGCTACCCAACTAGAATAGAATTGAAAAACCAAACAAATACATTATGGCTTTGTTTTCATTTTCAATGCTCTTGTGATCTTGTGAGTATACATGCCGGTTATTTCATCGAATAAGCTTTATTTATTAGATGGTTCTGATTTTTCGCTACATCCTTTTTCTCTTGGGTAAAGATTTCCTCTTGATCTTCTGAGGGGCCTTCCAAAATTGTTAGAATAGTCTCTGCTATTACTCAGTTTGAGGTTCTGCCATAATTTGATCAAAATATTGCTTGCTGTAGTCTGCCGATGGACAATGGTTTAAATACATTTGGCTGTTCTTCCGTCATCTTGGGCATTTTTACTCTCCAGACGTTTAACGCTGGCTGGCACTCCAAGTGCATTAGTTGTATAGTCTCTGGCTTTTATGTCTTGGAATTTTTGCTGTAATGGTACTTGACATGGTTTCTATGAGGTATTTGATATGTTTTATTCAATACTGCGTATATAGCAAAATGCTGATGAACGTTTTTGAGCAGAGATGGATTACATAAAACTTGATTTTACATCAAAATCGCCTGAAGAACTCAAAAACTCGGGGAGATACAAGAACAGCTTGTCTGATTTAACAACAGACAGTCTTTTCTTTACCTTTTTTTTTTCTTTTTCCAACAATACATTTTACATTTACTTGAGCAGAATGAATGATTTCATGGAATATTGTCTTAAGCAGTTTTATCGTTCATCAGGCTGGAACGAAGAAAACCAATATTCCAATCTTTGCTCATGGTCTCATGCCATTCTCGACTTTCACACGCCCAAAGGGCTCTCGCTTGGTATGTCCAAACTGCCAACACCCCAATTCAAGCCCTCATATACCTTGAATGCTTTACCGACGCTAAATAGCAGTCTTGGATACTTGTATACATCTAGAAAACTGGACATTGGTACCAGTGCCACTGTGGATTTCCAAGATATGATTGATCGATTTAGAATTGTGATTAAATCACCAGCGTCCAAAGGCGATGATTACAAAGGTAATACGCATCAACCGATTTATCAGAGTCCATTTAATCATCGACGGTAGTGAACCCTGATTACTTACTGTACGGGAGGATGTTCTTTCCTGGAGCTCGGTTGGAAGCAATGTACGTCCGACGTATTTCAGAACATGTTCAATATTCTGCAACTGCTGTCAGCAATGCCCGTGCATATGTGTCTCCCCAACTTGCAATGCAATTACAGTACGATGTGGGCAAATGGTGCTCAGAGTGCTCTTATACATCAGACGACGGCTTGTTGGGTTTGAGGGCGCTGTATAATTTTGGACAGCTAGCATCATCAGGACAGTGGTCCGTTGGCACTGAGTTCTATTACGGCGTGCTTGATAAGAGTGGTGGATGTAAGTGCACAGACAGATAAAACACACAGGTACAGAATTGACCAACAGCGCTGTATAGTGTCTACTGGCATCCGCTACCGTACATTGCCATCATCCTATGCACCGCCTATCAGCTTTACTTATACCTTGAATCCTATTGTCGGACACATGTCAACGAGTTACGTAGCCAAAGTTTCGGATCAATTGGTCATGTGCTCACGATTTGATTTCAGCATCTATTCATACGAGAGTGATCTAGCTGTTGGATTCGAGTATCGCACCAAAAACCAGAAGCCCACTATAGAGACTGAGGTAGATGACGGCATTGTAACCCTGACTGCAGATCGCACCGAGAAACTAGAGGGACTGATTAAAGCAAGATGGGGGTTTGCAAAAGGATTAGCGTTAATGTGGGAGGGAAGATTCAAGAATACGCTGTTTAGTCTGGGATTAACAGCAGATCTTCGAAGCACAAGCCCAATTCGTACTATTGGATTAGAAGTACAATATTTCTCGTAAATAATGCTATTAAAAAAAAATCCCTCCCTCTTTTGTTTTATTTTAAATTTATACAAATATCCTAATGACCATGGCCATCGTCCTCAGGATTGCCTCTTTGCTCAGGAGCAACCTTGATAAAGTCGTCAATTCTTAAAATAGCAATAGCAGCTTCGGTAGCACTTTTTAGTGATTTGATCTTGGACATTGTAGGCTCCAAAATACCAGCCTTGACATTATCGCGGACAGTGCCATCGATCAATTCGAGACCGTACCATTTAAGTGCACGCTTGCGGTCATCAGCATCAGCATTGAGGGCGGTATTATGATAGGCACGAAGCTTTGCAACCAGCTCGGTGGAATCCTTAGCAGCATTGACAGCAAGTGTCTTGGGGATGACAAGCAAAGCATTGGCGAATTCAGCTATAGCAAGTTGTTCACGAGAACCCAAGCTAGTCGCAAAATTTTCAAGGTATATACTCAAAGCGGATTCAACAGCACCACCACCGGGAACAACACTGTTGCTCTCTAATGTTCTCTTTACCACACAGAGGGCGTCATGAAGGGATCTCTCCATTTCATCCAACATGTAGTCATTAGCACCACGCAAAATGACAGAGGCAGAGTTTTGAATCTTTGTACCCTTTACTAAAATACATTCGTCATCAGAGATACGCTCTTGGACCACTTCTTCCGCTTGACCAAGAGAGCTGGCCTCGAAGGTTTCTTCGCCCTCCAAATTGGCCAAAGAAGAAACCAAAGTAGCGCCGGTTGCCTTGGCAATACGCTTCAAGTCTTCCTTTTTACAACGACGAACAGCCATGGCGCCCGCCTCTACAAAGAGCTTGAGACATAAATCGTCAATGCCCTTTGTTGTTAAAATAACATTGGCGCCAGTATCCAAGATCTTTTGAATACGTTCAGTTGTAATCTCGATTTCTCTTTTGCGAATGTCTTCCAGCTTGTCGGGATCATCAACAACAATATTAACACCAAGGTGCATACGTGCCTTTTGTAAATTCATATCTAAGCATGCAATTTTGGCGTTCTTGATTTGTTTTTTCATGGCTTGAGATGCAACAGTGCAGTTCAAGGCATAGCCACGAACAAATTGCGATTCGAGGCCAGATTTACCGTGAGCCTTGAGGATGTTGACAGCCTTGACGGGGTACTTGGTCTCGCCGCGTGTGTTGGTAGACTTGACAGCCAAGATAGCCTCCACAGCAAGGTTAGCAAAGAACTTGGAGTCGCTAAAAAAAAACACATACACACACACACATTTTATTAGAGCCACTTGTTCTACACACACAAACACGAACTATCTGCAACTTACGATCCAATAATCTTTGAGCTCATGGAAGTCTTTGCAGCATTGATAAGGCATTCCTTGCCGAGAGTATCGACTTTGATTGACATTTCGTTGGCAATGAAACGACAGGCTTCCTTGGAAGCTAAACGATAGCCGGTAATGATAGTCGTGGGGTGAATCTTGTTCTTGACGAGTTCGTTGGCACGCTTCAACAGCTCAGCAGCAATGATAACAACAGAAGTAGTGCCATCGCCGACTTCGCGATCCTGCTGCTGGGCAAGTTCAACCAAGACTTTGCCAGCAGGATGCTCGACTTCGAGCAATTGGAGAATAGTAGCACCGTCGTTCGTGATTGTAACATCCTACAAAACATGTTGGTTCCTGAATTTGAGATTTTTTTTCCCGAGTACTATGCAAGGACTTACACCAATTTCGTCAACGAGCATTTTATCCAAACCCACAGGACCTAAAGAGCTCTTGACAATGTTGGCAATAGAAGCAGCAGCAAGGACTGCACAAGCCCAGCGGTTTGATCTGTTAGATAGCAGCACAACAAGACGCGTCAAATGTCAACTTACTGTTGCTGGCACGGACATCTTGGCCAGTGGTGCGTTCACCTCCCAAGAAGAGCGAATTATTTTGGTCTCGTTGATACATGATGTGTTGGAAAACCTAAAGAAAGATGAACTGATGTGGCGAGAATACGAACTCCACCTTTTAAAAGAAAAGCTACTGGCTACCTTTCAAAATTTTCTCCCTCACTCTCGTCTAACACGTCGATTTCGGCAGCCTTATTAATAGGGGGGCTGTCTATCTCATGGTGGCTTTTTTTTTGTGGAAGTTCAAGGAACAAACCCGAATAATGAAATCGCAAGCCTAGTCTCCCATGTTTCCTGGATCGTATAAAAGACTGCAGCTTATTTTTTTTGGGTGTCACTTTTCTCTCTTTTTGCTGAAATTGCACAATGCCGTTTGCCCATCGAAGACGGTAGCCATTATTCATTTCAAGGCAGCAATGTTCCCTAGAGCATATATGGCAGATCAGTGTACTTTGACCGACTTTTATTGCGCTTGAAGAGTCCTGATTCAGTCATAGCTTAAAATTACAGCAGCCGCGTGTTGATCGTGGATCAGTATTAAATTTGCGCATCACAAAGCTTTCTTAATCGAGGTTGCGTATCAACAATGAGAGCCATAATTGCTGCAGGAACAATTTTCACTTGGATCTACCGTTATCCAAATTGACATGTCATTTCAAGTTGGTTTTTATTGTGTTGAAAGGATGTAAAGTTTAAAAATACAGAATTAACAAAGTAGAGTACGTGGATTCGTTGTGATAGATTACGACGACGGCTCCAGTGCATCATCTTCTGCGCCCACGGGAGAAGGATTCTATATAAAACCAGTGTATTAGTCTTTCTGCCATAACCAAGAGAAAAAGAAAAAAAAAAAAAAGTAGGCTTACAATAATACTACCAAGCATTTGAGCCTTCAATTCATCTGAATAGAAGAAATCGTTAATCTAGTTGCAGCGCGCACTCTATCACAGAGCCGACGTACCAAATTTAGCATCACTCAATGGCGAAAAGCGAATTGGATTATTGATATCTTCGGGATGGTCGTATAAGAAGGATTCTGTTACTGAAAGTTGCGCACTTTGATAAGCCAGCTTGGCAAAAATAGCAATGTCATGACGGTATCTGTTTTGTATTGCAAAAGTCAATCAATCTCTCGGACTATAGACATCACGCTTTATACATACAATCTGTAGGCATCCTTGTCGTAGCAGTATTTATCATTCAATCCGTCGAGCACAACCTTTTTAAACATGTTTTTTAGATAGTGAAGCACATGAAAAGTATAGTCCTGGTAGGGCCTCCACACGGGAAATTGCTGGGATATACAGACATTGCCTTTGTTGTCTACGAGTGGGTGAAAAAGATCTGTTAAAAATGTGATTGATGGAGGCTGATTCGGATAGTTTTCTGGTAGAGTTAATCGAAATTTAAACGTCCCTGATTTGTAGAATCCCTTATGTACAAACAAGGCGCCATACCATACTAAACAAGCAAAATATTAGATCTTAATCATGCGGATCCTACTGTATATTACCATGCAAATTTGACGTGGAGGGCATTACATAGACACCCAAAGGGCAATGACTGGGATTTCGTAAATTGATGCTATGATTAAAAGAGAATCTTTGATGAGCAATTTGCTGACATTGGTACCTGATTAATAATTACAGCTCTGTCATGATTTCGTATTGCCGAAAATATTCTGATGGAAGTCCAGGTGTTTTAGAAGCGGGCTCGTCTGTACCGTCTTTGTCTTGATCGTATATTGAATGAGGAAACTGGCTAGGTGATTGCTCTTGCGGTTGCAGTGATTTTCTCCCAATACGCTCCAATGCAGCGCTTTTAGTTCTGTCAAACAAGGATCGTCTCGAGCTTGGATTCAGAGCTGCATTCGGTAGGCTGCTACTTCTTTTAAAGGCATCCATAGCAAGAGAAAAAAAGCTTTGTCGCAAGTATAAGAATGAAATTGTGGTTAATTAAGTTGAGAATCTCTCAACGTTACATCGTGTCGTCGTCACTTTTTTCTATTTTTTATTTTTTATTTATGTAGACGTTAAAAAGTGATTTTTGCTAGTTGCATGTGGAATAATCGTTCAGTTGATAACATCTCCCTATCACATTTAAGAATTTTTATAGGCTTCCCAATGGGATCACCATCGAAAATGAGAAGCCTCGTCTACCTCCCCCCCCCCTCTCTCTCCCAATTGCCCACTGTGGCTGAAAAAAACAAAGCAACAAGCCTTGGCCTTTTCGAAGAAACAGAACCCAAACAGCCAAGAAATGAACCAAGCAAATGTGGGATTGTACTTCCGATTTAACTATTTATAACTTGAAAGATACTTACTAATTGCAAGCTAGACGGGTACGGTTTTGTACTCTTTCTTGGCTCAAGCACAGCAAAACAAAGCACGTATGCATTTTGTATTTGTCTGAGGAGTAAAAACAAATGTGCATTATTGAATCTATTTGTAAAATAACGTTATCAAAATGGGTTCGAGTAAACGTGATACAAATATAATGGTTAATTAGAGTGATATCTTGTATTTAAAGGTTTCTCTTAACACGTTAGCCCTCAACCTAATCCATATCTTGCCCATTTGCGTTTCACAACTAGTTGCTTGGCTATAGTTTTATCGAGGCATTTGTTGCATACACATTTGCTGATTTTCCCGTTAATAAATAGACTTCAAAGTCAGCATTTGATAGTCTATAACGCAGTGTGTGTGCCTGGCATTTGTGGAACTACTACATCATCTATTATTACGAAAATGGATTAAACGGGCTCCTTGAAAGAGACAAAGCTCGCTCTCCCTCTTTCTCTCTTCCTTTCCCTCTTTTTCTTTTCACTTTTCTATATTTTCATTATTTTGTTTATTTTTTTTGAAAAAAAATGTCGATTGATACACCTCCTTTTGATCCTTCTGACTATTCTTATGTGATTGGCATAGGTGAGTATGCCTCGATTAACAGCGCTGTAGATTGCTGATTTTCGTCTATAGATTTTGGTACTACTTTCTCTGGCTGTTGCTATGCGTTTTCGAAAGACGGAAATGACGAAATCATTGATATTACAAAATGGTACATACAGTAAAGTATTTGTAGCGTGATGGCACAACTAATATCTATGAAATCCAGGCCAAAGCAGCAGAACGTATATCCCAAAACACCTACGCTTTCATTATATAGAAATGGCTCAACCAAGTTGGTTGCTTGGGGTCAAGACGCTAAAAAGACGGCAATGAAGCGTAACAACAACGATCAACTGCTGGCACGTTTCAAGTTACAGCTGGACGAAAACTTGAACCTAGCTCCATTGCCAAACGGCTTAACAGCTCTAGAGGCTATCACTGATTATCTCGAAGCATTTCACTCACATGTATGCAAGGATCTTCAGCGCGGATTTGCAAACAACTATGATCAAAGTAAATTTCGTTACTGTTTAACAGTGCCTGCCATGTGGAGTGATCAAGCAAAAGCGACAATGAGAGAGGCCGCCATCAGAGCCAACATTATCAATCGATGGGATCACCCAAACAGACTCATGTTAATCAGTGAGCCTGAAGCGGCTGCTCTTTACTGTGAAAAGAAATGCGACCAATTCAACCTGGGACATGGTCAGCGATTTTTGATTTGTGATGCTGGTGGTGGAACTGTAGATCTTATTGTGTTTGAAATTGATGACTCTGGTGAGAGGAGAGCCTTGAAAGAGGTGACGAAAGGTTTAGGTGACTCTTGCGGTTCTACATTTCTCGATATCCGTATGAGAGAGTATTTGAAGGACAGATTCTACCATCATGGCAAGGTCAGCGATACCGCCATGGAATCTATGATGGAGACATTCATTGATACCATCAAGGTAAGAAATGGAGAGAGAGGAGGAACCGCAAAATATTCCCCTTTTTGCGTGCTGGTTATTGTACTCCCCATTCTAATCCCCTATCCCTTGTTATAATAGCCTGAATTCGACGGAGATGAGGATCAGTATCTTGCCTTACCTGCAGCTTTAGGCATCGAAGGTGTTGATGACCCAGACGCTGGCATTGAAGATGGAACCCTCCATATTCCCTGCCATGAGCTTCGTCAGAGAGTGTTTGAGCCTGTCATCAACCAAGTCATTGATCTGATTGAGCAGCAAGTGCAGCAATCCAGGACAAAGCTAGATGCCGTGTTCTTGGTTGGCGGTTTCGGTCAATCGACTTACCTTTACCGACGAGTGCTGGCCGAATTCCAATCTCGAGTAGGTTTTATTGGCGTCCCACCTCGTGGTGAGCTGGCTGTTGTCCGTGGTGCTGTTTACTTTGGTTTGAACCCTCATATGGTGACAGAACGTGTATCCAGACGTACATATGGGCTTGAAACTAGAATGGTCTTTGATCCTCGTAACGATCCTCCCGAGCAGTGCATCAAGGGTGATGATGATCGCCTGTTCTGTAAGCAGCGTTTCAGTGTTTATGTGCAGAAAGGCCAAACTATCAATGTGGATGATTGCGTGTCAAAGAACTTTATGATCGCCTATCCAAACGACACAGACACAGGTTAGTACAATGAATAGGGACAAAATCATTGTTAAATAGGGTTTGAGAATGGATCATTAACTTACCCCTTTTTTTTAGATTTATTTGCTTATGATGGTGATGGCCCCATTCCTCGTTTGACAACACATGCTAATGTCTTCAAAGTCGCTCGTTTCCCTATCAAAATGCCTAAATTCAATGACGTTAAAAATGGCCAGCCTATTTTCATGACAATCAAAATGTATTTTGGTCAAACAGAAATCAAGATTGAGGCTCACATCCGTGATCGTAAATTCACCTTTACATCTGCATTCGAGACAATGGAAAGAGAAATGATGCAATCTCTGAACTCGCAAACAAATCTGCTCTCGATCAAACCTGATGAAAACAACAACAATGAAAGCGCATTCTCTAATAATGGCAGCCTCTACGGTTTCTCAGGCAATGCTTCAGGCTCTAATATCGGCTCTTCACGTCCTCCATCTATTCCTCCTCGAGATAATGGATATCCTTCACCAATGTCAAATGCTCGTAGTATTAGGGATGAAGATGGCACATTCTACGATGGCGACTCGAGACACTCTTCTACAATGAATAGCTCTAGAAAGATATTTGGCATCAAGTTTGGCAAAAAACGATAAATCATTTTTTTCAATTACCTTATAATAATATTAATAATAACCTTTTTTTAATTAATAAAAAAAAATCATACATCTCATTCCCATAAATACATAAGCAACTAGATCTTTTAGCAAGTTCATCCATTGCGAATATAGTCAAGTATTGACTGTGCCTGAAAAAAGAAAGTAACACGATCTTGAGAAATGTGAAATAATTCACTCCGTTTAGACTTGACTTGCTGTACAATGTTTTCACTCTCAATTTACCGAGATTATAGGATGTTTGAAGTTCATTGACCAATTTCTGGTCAAATCAACAACAAATATTCTTTAAGCATTCAGGAAAGCAGTTGATAGAATACTGAATGAAGCTCTGCAAATTCTCAACAGTGATTAGAATACAGTAATAATATACAGGAAGAACTAGATGTATTTTATTGCACCGTTCAATTTTTTTTTGTTCAAAAAAGGCAAAGACTAAACTCTGGCTAATTGAATACAAGTATTTATAGCTGTTGACAGTGCGGATATAAGGGATAGTAGATTTAGTATTGTGTAGGTTGTCAATATTTTCAAGAACCAGTTGTATAAACGATTGATACATTTGAACAGAAAGAGTATTATTGACGATCTCAAAAAAAAAAAAAGTAATTAATACATGAGATTTCCAAGACAAGTGATAAACAAGGAAAAGATGCATGGAGCCAAAACTGCAGCATTATTTAATTTGGTAGACCAAGAAAAATCGCTGGAGGATGAAATCCAATACATGTTGGATGTGTCATTAAAAGGCCTATTAACAGAAAAAAACTCAAGCGATAAACAAACGCGTTGCCTTTATTAGCTATTGCTGATGTGCCATTAAATATTGTAGATAGATTGATTACTCAGGTAAGAGGTACGACGAAATCATACCACCAAGTGTAAAATTACGGATATCTTTTCTTTTATACACTTTAACTCGGTCGTAACTTTTTAAAACAAGTTGTAAAAAATCGCGTGTCGAATTTACTTTAGGAAAGGGTCTATAAACAATTTTCTTTGACATTTTGAAGTCTCATTGCAATGAAAACTGTTGGATATAAACGTCAGAAACATTTAAATACGGAAAGAATAGAAGAAGAAAAAGGGGGCAGAGTCATAATAACATCGATATTACTACTTAAAGACATAGAAACCCTTCAATCCCTTTTTCTCTTTCCATCTTTTGACAAGCTCGCACAAGCAACGACAAAGATATACATCGGAAAGAAAAACCACAACATTTAAAAACATGGGTGGGAAGGCTGCTGTCGTCTTCCCTGCACTCTGTGTATCTTTATTATACAAATCCGCTTATCAATTAAGCAGATTCCAAGACATTACGTTCAGAAACGTAAATACCATCCAAGAACTTACGGATATCCTTATTCTTGACGAGACAAGATTGTTGGATGTCAGCTGCAGATTGAGAGACGTTTTCCAAAGAGTTACCAGTCAAGGTAAGCTCGTCCTTTTGGCCAGTGGAGGCAGAGACAGAGACACCTTCACGCATGTTGACATGGAAGACAACCTTTTGACCCAAGAAGTTACGGATCTCGACAGCATCGTTATTGCCGTTGATAATGACGTTGATAGGGAAATGTGCGTAGACATAACGCATCTTGTACTCGAAACCCTTAGTGACGCCGATAATCATGTTGTTGACCAAAGAACGAACAGTACGGATACAAGCAACGTGCTTACGGAGACCGTGATGAACGACAAACTTGATCTTTTGGCCTACAATGGTGATCTCAATGTTCAAATGACGCAGGTTCTTGGCAAGTTCACCACGAGGACCTTTGACGACAACTTGACGAGACTTGACGGTAACGGTAACACCTTCAGGGATGGCGAGTTCGTCTTGCTTGTAAATGTCTTTCATGTCTAGTATGGAAGATGGATTAATTTTCCTGTCTTTGTTTGATGGATGGATTCATCAATCTTACCAAATGGATATACAAAGTAAGTTGCAGCTGGAAGGAAGGAAACCAAGGTTGGTACGCATGGGCGATCCATTAAATTCATTAGGAAACAAGTCGTTGCCTCACGGTCACTTTCGGCACCTATCCGGTTCGAACGGTAAAAATTATCTTCCAACAGCCAGGCTTATGGAAAACTTTGTTTCTGCTGGAACTACCTCACATCATCCATGAATCTGCTTTCTACCATTTGGGTCACATATGGTGTTTACAACGTACAAGCTTTGAGCTGATGCACATTGTTCTAAGCAATAATTGGCGATTAAAATTAGAGATTAGGCGATCTGAATGTATGCTGGCATAAAATTCTGGAAAATGGGACTCCCTTACAAATTAATCCACTATGCTTTGTCTTTTACCATATTGAGTCAGTACACATTACTCTAAGCAAGCGCTGCGGTTTGTGGAGGTTTCACAATCTGAACGTATTAAACCAGTGTAATACATATTCAACAGTTTTCATTTCATGTCCTTTTCTCAGTATCAATTCTTCCAAAGCGTATTTGACGACTAGGAAAAAAGTCATGCTATATAAAAAGTACTTCATCAAGTGCCTGTTCCTTTGAAGGGTTTCGCTTTATTAAGATACCAAATTCAGGTTAAATTTCTATCTAAATGAAACTGGGCTATAATTAAAAATGGGATCCAAGACCTGAGAGTATTTGGCTTCCTTTTTACTGAATAATAAAAGACACTACGTTCTCCGTGATTCAATTCATTATAGTATCTTAATTCATAATTTTACAAATTACTCTCACAATTTAAAAAATATAAACATGCCACAATATAAAGGGATGAATAAGAATTACGAGCTCATCTATTTACATGTGCACTGGAAAAGTGGGGAGTCTCTCATCTGAACTCTTAAATCCTCACTTTGATTTACCCACCAACAATGGTTCTGAAGCTTTAGCCACCACTGCTCCCAAACGCCTTGGACAAGATTGAAAAACACAAGCAATCAGTAAAAACCGACTGCCATCTTTTGACGTCGCCCAGTGGAAATGAAGTAATGTTCAGATACCCCTGGATCATGCCTGTTTCAATGAAGCTTTTTGCTGTGTATCAAAACGTATATGCATTTTTTATGTAATTTTATATGAAAAAAAGAGACCTTGTCCTCTTTGAGATGTTTAGTATAAAATACAATCGATCAAAACAAATTGAGAGAAAGTCTAGATGTGATGATTGTAATCGGACATTACATAATAAGCGGCAAGCGAGCTGTTCATCAAGAATCCTACTATTTTTCCTAGGTTATATAGATACATATAAATGAATAAATTTATCGTGAAACTACTGCACTGTATCCTACAGGAATGTTCAAGTGGAAGTAATTCAACCCATATCTGCGACATACTTGATTAATGATCTGTGACCGCCCGGGGAGGGGGTACCAAAAACGTAGCTCTTTGGAGCAAACTTTTATTGTTTGCATATTTGCAACTTTCAAACGAAATCATAAATGCCTCTTAGTAAATTAAAACGGACAATTGTGCAAGAATTTCTAAAAGAGAAGCAAATTGAAAGTGATAAATGGCATTGTTGCGACACCGCATTCACATCCATCACTGACATCGGATATCATGTCAACCAATCTCATCGATCCGAAATTGATGCGAGAGAGATACAAAGAATAGAAGAAAAGCAAGAAAAACAGAGAAATCTTTGTCTATTGAAACAGAGGAGAGGCAAAAAGGTTTGTGTTTTCTCCATGTTACATATTGAACTGTTACTAATCGATAATATCAAGGGCTCCTCTGACCCTATAGCTACAGAATGCCAGTGTCAACCTGAAAATTCCAAAGTGATATTATTTTATAAATATACATTGGTGAAGGATCCTGTCAAGTTTGCTTTAGATCATCAGCACTACTGCGCCAATATGACAGGCAAAATACGCATTGCTAGCGAAGGAATCAATGCAACATTGGCAGGTTCCAATCAAGATATTGATCGGTACCTAGACTGGCTTACATTAAGCCAACCCTTCAATAATGCCGAAGATAGCCTGAAACACTCAGAAAGCCTTCGACTAGACAACACTTCCACTGTGCGCTACAAGTTTTTCAAACCATCACAAGGATGCAGCCATGTGTTTTCGGAACTGTCTATCAAACTTGTCGATGAAATTTGCCCATTAGGTCAAACCACCGTCGTTTTAGAAAAGCTACAAAAACCAGACCATGACCATGGAAAATTAAGCCCAAGCGACTTCCATAACATTCTCGCAAAACGGCATCAGGATGATTACATACTTTTGGACACTAGGAACTATTATGAGAGTAAAATTGGGCATTTTGAAGGCGCTATTCAACCTCCCATTCGCAAATTCAGTCAGTTTCCCAGCTATGTGGAACGCAATAAAGATAGTTTGAGAGGGAAAACGATTTTGACGTATTGCACTGGTGGTATCCGCTGTGAAAAGGCAACTGCATTCATGCGTCAAGCGCTACCAGATGAAGACATATTCATGCTTGACGGTGGCATACACAATTATTTGGAATGGTGGAAAAGTAAAGGAGACGAAAAAGGCCAAGAGGACAATCCTATATGGCAAGGAAAAAACTATGTATTTGATGCAAGGCAAGCATTGGCTCTCGATGATAAAAGCGTTGTTAGCCAATGTCAAAGGTGTAATCAACTTTGGGATAAATACAAGAAATGCGCATCTACGGGTTGCCATCTGTTGATTTTATACTGTGATGCGTGCTGTGCATCAAATCAGCCAGTTTTCTGCTGCACTGATTGTCAAAGTGGTCAGCAAAATGGACTTTGTGCCTGTGAGAAAGAACGTAGATCGCGGGAGCTGGAACAATTGCAAGTGTCATAGTTGTCATGTAGAATATATATTTTTGAACTGGCAAAATTTCATTGATTTCAAACAAACAAACAAAAAACACAATTACGATATAATTAATGCCCTGCCTTTTCGCTATGATATATGTAATGTCTATTATGCCTTAAGCCATTTTTTTTTTCCAGCACAATAGTTGAAGGATATCCTGTACTTGACGCTATCACTAATGGAATTAGTAGAAATTAAAAAAAGAAATATATATTTATAATAGACAAGATAATAATAATCTTCAACGTTTAAATAAGGAAATTTTCTAGTAAGTTACATGGTTGTTGTTGTTGTTGTTGTTGCATAAGATAGTTGTTGTGTACTTGAACACAATAAAGAAAAGATATGTATGTAAAAAAAGAAAGAAAGGGTCTTATAATGCAGCAACCTTCGTGGTATTAGTATTACACATGTTATCTTCGTCACTTTCTGGATCATCCATCCATTTGGTATGAGATTGTTGTATTTTCAGGCTGGCAGAGATGTTTTTACGAGGAGGAGGGATAGGAGTTGTGTGGTCAACTGATTCTTTTTCCAGAGGGATAATACGCGGTAATTGGTTATTTTGTTGATTAGTTGTGCAAAGAGACATATTAGGTGTTTCGCCACGAGCGACGGTATTGGACCTTGCACGCCTAGGAGGTGGAATTATATTTCCATTCTGCTCTTGGGTAAAAGCAGATACATTAGGAGCAGAGGTGGTAGCATTATTACAGTTATGAGCAGCAGGTACAGGGGGCAAAGGCTCAGATGGTGGAGGAGTAGGAGGCAGCATAGGCCAATTTGCTTTTTTCTCGTTGAAACGGCCATTGGGACTAATAACATTAGAAGCACTAAGACGACGGTTCACATCGTCCATTATATCTTGATTAGTCGTAGTAGATTCAGCAATACTACTACTCAAAGAGATGGGTCTTGTTTGTTGAGATTGGACAGAAGAGTAGGAGAAATGCTTAATTTCTGCAACCTTCTCTTCTTCTGCAGATGAATCAAAGCTGTTGGCAGACGAAGAAACACTTTCAGCTGGACTTTGCAGAGATATGTTTTCATGGGCCATCAAATGATGATATCGGCTGATATCTTGGAGGGCGTTGCCTTCGTCTTCACTTGAATAACGCAATTGCTCTTGCTCTCCTTCTTCATTGTCGTCAGAGGTATCATACATTGCACTACAGCTTTGAGACATTTGACGATGTCGAGTAGTATTTGCTGCTTGTTGTTGAATCAAAGCTTCTCTGTTATCGTTATTGCTGCTCAAAAGTTTCAAAAGAAAAGTATCCTTTTCCAAAATGGCCTGGGTGAGTTCCATTACTTGGGTGTCCAAAGACGCCTTTTGAGATTTCAAATCCAAAACGACCTTGTCTTTTGCTGCGAGCGCTTCAGTCAATAAGATGATTTGGTCACGAAGCGCCTCTGCTTCTTGGTTGTCCGTGGCATCAGAAGCAGACTGGTAGGCGGTAGGTGCAGCAAGCTTCTCCTGCAGGGCTCTCAATTCAGCTTCATGCTCCAGTTGCTTTTGCTTCAACACGTCCCTGATTTCAACGTTGATTTTATTCTTATATTTTTCGAAATCGTTCTGAATCTGGACAGAAACTGTCATCATTAGCTTCTTGTGGGCTTGGTTCATCTCCAGCTCTGCGTTGAGGGCTGTAACTGTGCTTTCCAACTGCTCCTTTTGCTTCTTGAACAAAGCTATTTCTTGGTGCAGGCTCTTCATTTCCGCTTGTGCCTCTTTTACATAAGTGGATTCATTTGCCAATTGCGCCAAAGTGTCCAAATTAAGTTGATATTCGTCTAATAATCTGTCTTGTTTGACAATGAGTTCGACCAATTGACGCACACGAACAGCCTCCTTTTCTTTCTCCTCGATTGCATTCGCAATGCTTTGACGTGAAATTTCGCCTTGTTGTTCCAGTTGACGCTTGTAAAATTCAATGTCTTCAGTGGCTTTATTCAAGCGAGCGTTGCTCTGGGCATATTGGGTCTTGAGTGTTTCGCATTGGAACCAAAGGGCAGCAGCCTCATCAGCACTGTTCTTTGCAAAAGAAGTGCGGTCGGTCTCGACGGATGTACGGAGAGGGGGCGATGAAAATCCATTTGTGGAAGTCGAGACACTGGAGGATCTGTTGCTGTCCTGCATGTCGTTCAGATCTAGACTTGACATGGAACCTTTTGAAAAATAGCCCAGTGATTTTGGTTTTTGCAGGTGCTGCTGATCAATGGCCTGTTGAATGTCATCAGTCATTGATTTGGTGCCTGAAAACGAACGGGATTTTTCGGTTAGAGATAATGTAGGTTGAATAGAAGAGTTGTTGCTGAAGCTTTTTCTGATTCCTGTAGCTTGTATATAGTCAGCGTTAGGAAGAGGCGTTGTATTCACTTTGTTTATGCGTCGAGGGGATGGGGTAGGGTCTGATGATGGGTGTTGTAGTGGATTTAATGGAGGTGATGTTATATTAAAGTTATGGGGAGTAGGGGCTCTTTTATTTTCGCTACTACTACCTCCTGAATTATCTTGTTGAACAAACTTATTCGACCAAACCGAGGATACTGCACCAATCTTTTTCAGACTGGCCAATTCTTTATTAACGACATTGTTTACGGCAGCTTGTGTGGTTGAATGATTCATTGCGGTTGGTTGCGATGTCGCATTATTAAATTGTGTTGTGCGTTGTTTTAACCACGAGGGTGAGGAGTCCTTCAGTGTGTCAGTCATTATGTTGTAAGAAAAATAAAAAATAAAAAGTTGTTGTCAAAGAGAAAAGAGAGAGAAAGAAATAGCCTTGCTGTAATTCTCAAGAGTTTTATATATAGAATCAATATTGGGTTATAATCAGCGGAGAAAGCAGATTCTTTATGATACAAAAATATATTGCTTGGTATTGCGGAGAAGCTAGACATGGCTAAAAGGAAACAAAGCACATGCTTTTCCAGGAACACACACATCGCACCATAAAGAGACAGAAAGGAAAGGGAATCGATAACGATCCACAGGACAAGTTGACCTTTATGCTAATCACAGCCTAGTTTATATGTTATATTTCAACAATGCACGCATTGTAATGAGGTCTATTGTTTGCTTTACAGTAGCCGGCGACTCTTTCTCTTCATATATATATCCGTGCTAATAGCTAATTTTAGTATAAATTATATGGATAAAGTATTGCCAGCCGAGCTTGGTGCCAGGGCACTTGGTGTAGTACATACGATTCTTTATTATAAAAGTTAGCAGAACACGAGTACAGAAATAGACATCCCCCGGGCGCACAAATCAAGTATCCAACAATTATGCTCATTTATTTGCATTGTTAAAAGCATACATTGGCACAATGGTGCGGCACATAATCATGCCAGCATACTCTACATTTGTAAATCATTTCTATTTCACGAATTGACCCTGTTAATTAATTATATTATGCTAGATTCAGACATTCACAGAAAATTTACTTTAATTGAAGGTATGTAAATACTATTCTAGTGATTCTATTAGTTTTTCTATTATTTTTAGAATGTAATGCTATCACCAAAACAAAGAAGCTAGTAGCGCTGTAAATCGCTCAAAATAGCCGTCGTTTCCCCTATTAATTATATTTCTCGAAGTTTTCTTTTATTCCTCAATGCAGCGTAAAACTTGAATTTAATGCATTTCCCTGGCTTATTACTCTTGTGATTAGTTTGCGTAATTAATGAACAATTTCGGACTAGATCCCGACCAAAGCCAGATAGATATAACATTAATCGGCGGTACGCGTAGCATAATGAAATCTTCTGTTTAAGAATAAATTTGTGAGCTATTAAGGCTTTTAAAAGCACATTGCGTCTCGGATCTACTATATACTGCCATTCCAAGTATATTATCACTGAAACCTTCATTATCACTATGTGTTATAATTGTAATACGTATTTTCGAAACCATTCTGGTCAAAATCATTTAATGACAATATTGGACCAAATGGCTGATTGTATGTTACACGATACATAAATCTGCGGAAGTCGCTCGATTTACACAACAATAGAACTTTGTATATAGGACTATACAATCAATAAGCCAGAATTAGGTACAAAATTTCTATCGATGTAAGAAGAAATGATTACACTGATAAAAATTGCGCTAAAAAATACATCAATATTCGTACAGCTCTATAATAGTTTGTTTTTTTGAGGCACAACGGTGTACAAACTCTACCTCGGTAAATATGAATTAAACTGAAATGTAAAAATAATATCTGTCTATTAAGCTGCTTCAGGATTCAAATGATATTCACTATAGAATCTATTTTTTTTTTACGTACATACAAAATTCATTTATAATGTGTATAGGAATTGAATAGATGCACATTTATTTCTTTTTCTTTTTTTTTTTTTCTTTACCAGATGCTGCTGGTTATCATATATTTTACATGGACGTCTCAACTTGATTGAACACTTGAGTTAGATTTAAAGATGTTGTTGTTTAAAACAAACGTATTTGCATTGTGAAGCGCCTGTTTACACAAAGAATCAGTGCCCCTGGACAAAAATGGAAATTATTTCTTGACATTTTGATCCGACGCATCATTGTATTTCAAATCTTCAAGGTCAATCTTCCCATTATGATGTACAGGCTAAGGTATCCCATTCGATATGATTTTGACATGTTCCGTACAGGCACAATAACATTAGTTTCAATGTTTCCATCCAATTTTTCCAAAATTCAGGTAACTAACAACGTAATTTGCGTGGATTCCTTTGCACTATGGAATAGCAAAACGACATGGTTATCAACAATTTTTTTAAAAAAAAGGGCCAGGTGACATGCAACAAAAATATGTTATTTATACATATATTTTTAATATAATTTAATACACAAAAAAGCAGAGCAAATTTAAACCTTGGAAGCCTCGCTGAAGTACTTGGCAAGAGGACCTCTTTGAGGAACAAACTTGACATAACATCCATCGGGTCTGAGAGAACCAGCAGCGCGAGCTTCGACATATTCAGCACGAGTAAGAGGAGTGAAACCCCACTTCTTGGAGATGATGATCTTTTGCTGACCAGGGAACTTATACTTGCAACGTCTCAAGGCTTCAATGACAACAGCCTTGTTAGAATCCTTGGTACGGACAGAGAAAATAATTTGACCAATGTTGACACGAGCAACAAGGCCGTTGGGCTTGCCGAAAGCACCACGCATACCGGTTTGCAATCTATCGGCACCAGCACAAGACAACATTTTGTTGATACGGGTGACATGGTAAGGATGGACACGGATACGCATGTGGAAAGAGTCCTTGCCGGAAGTCTTGGACATGTACTTGTTGGCACAGATACGACCAGCTTCAAGAGCTTCAGCAGACAATTGTTCATATTCGTTGGAAACCAAGTGGACGCAAAGAGGGAAGTCATCAACAGATGCCTTCTTTCGACCTAAATCGTAGATTCTGAGCTTGGCATCGGGGACACCACGACAGTATCTAGACTTGGGATAAGGCTTATTCTTACAGTATCTGTAACAGCGAGCAGGACGACGACCCATTTCTGTAAATTTACGTACAAAGAGTGAGTGAAAAAAAGTTGTAGAAAAGACATGACGGAATACAGCAGTTGCATTCCTATTTATTCACTCTGCTCCCCCTCCTGTGGACTACGACATCTAATTAGTAAGCAATTCAGTGGAAAACACAGGTCACCTTCCCAGAATGACTAAATGTAGTAAAGTTGACCGATATTGTGAATTGCTGAATCAACTGAAACTAACCGCAGTTCCTGTTGCTGTGCAATTGCAGGTTATTTACTACAGTCTGGTCATTGTGGGCATTTAGGCATCCTGCTTTATTCCAACTGAACTGTATATGACCACTCCCATATCACATCACCGCTCAGCAACTCTCCATCCATCCATCTATTTATCCATTTATATTCTACATATATATCTCCATCTCTAGGGCTCCATCTATCTATCTATCCTCCTCTGTGTGTCTCGTCTGCGTGCGTATATCACAAATCAGCGCTGATGTCTTACCAAATAGTCAAAGTACAGATGATAAAGAAAGAAATCCACGACATTTCGTTATTGTCACTGTGCTGTTGGGTTCGCTTCCCCTCCCCACCCCCAACCCATACTCTCTTCGCACCACCCAAAAAACCACACCTTCTTCTATCTCATCCCCCCCCCATTTTCAGCAATGCTATATCGTCATCGTCATACTGTCTAAAAATGCGGTGCAAAAAATTTATTTTTCATCCTTTTTGGGTCTAACCTGCGTGCGAACGGTCAATTTCAAACCTTGCTTAGCTAAATGTCTGGACAGTAGGCTTGTCTCTATGCGATTATATATGGTTAGCTTTTTTTTTTTTTCATATGCCAATGTCTGTATTACCTTTCATTCCTGGATACAACTTTGCCGAATACACAGTAAATGGATCCGAGAAAATTTCTTGGATTATCTTGTTCCTACAAGGACATGTCTATGAGCACTTGTCGCGCCTTGGCGTTAACCGCCCTCAACTAACCTTGCTAAATGCAACAAGCTGAATTGCAATCGGTACTGGCCCGTCATTCGTATACTCAGATCAGGAAATGCAAAATAATATGCTTTGTCATTGTTTAGATCTTTCAGTAATGAAGGTGAGCTCACAAGTGAGCCAAGTAAGAATCGAAGAGAGGTTGGTGTAGTCCCTTCGATGATGTCGTATTTTTTTGTCATATCAGTAGACCATAGCGAAGCATGTATGATATAAAAAGGGCATTCAATTAGGCTACAAGATTCCACAAAAGTCAGTATAAATATGTACAGTTATCTATGACAGCACCTACTCTTGCATGGATTTGTAAGTATCATCTACTACTGCAAGTCGGACAATAGGTGCAGGATCAATTGGTCGTCTGTCTTTTTCGCCATAGCCTGACATGCGACACTGCTGAGGCTGTTCAACAATATCCAGTCTATATGTACTACGATGCAAAAATCAATAACTCTCTACTTTTATATCTCAAGTCATGTTTCTTTACGTCTTATCCTCAATTGAGGTTTACTTTCTATCAGGTTTAGAATGGCCGTGATCCGACATCATTTTCTTCAAATTTTCATTGTTCATATTGAATAATTCGCTTTGGTGATTTTTAAAAGAGAGCTTTGCCGATAGATCGGTATGGGGTTCCAAAAATGTAACTGCAGGTTGTTGAGTTTGTGTGTCTGCAGTGAGCGGCTCGTCGTAGCTGATCAAGTTGGTAAATAGATCATCCCCTTCAGGTGTCATTGTCCAACAAAAAGAAAAAAACAAAGCAAAGGCGAATGTATTGAGAAAAAGCAAAAGCAGTGGAACCATAAAAAAATAAAAAAAAAAAACCTCATTTATATAAAGTAGTTAGAATTGCATTCGTTTAAAACTAAGACGAATAACACAGGAAATCGCAGATCTACAAGTGATTCAATGATTCGAAAAATGAAATCACTTTCCAAAATAAGGGCGCATCATGTATAAACCAGGCTAACTCCGCGTACTCGTTTTGCTTGGAGTATAGTATATGGCTGAAAATAAAGAAATCGTTTGAATTGCAACTATCATTCAAATTGCTAGAAGGAACCTGTCAATATGTCGGCTTTTTTATTTATTTATCCCGGAAACAGAAAGCATCTAACTAAAATTGAAATGGATTATAAAAATCAACAGCAACAAGGTGGGTACTACCAAGAAGCCAAGACCCTCCTCCTCCTCCGCCCCAGAATGTCTATTATTATCAACAGCAACAAAATCAAGGTAGTTGGAATTATCTGATTCGATTGTGACACTATGTATGGATCGTGCACTCCTTAAAACATGTATACGTAATTAATAAATTATTATCAGCCTCAATAACCAATGTACAGCAATCAACCACCACAACAGCCAACAGCAGCAACAGCAGCAACAGCAGCAACAACAGCAACAACAGCAGAATTCCAGACGTTGCATGGGCACCTGTTTGACATGGTAAGGTGTATTGCTGACTGGTTGTGTGTAGTCTGTATTGATGTGATTGATATAGCAACTCTGGTGTGCTTTGCTGCTGCTTGGCACAAGAGTGCTGCTCTATGCTTGTTTAATGACATTGTCACACTGCTGCATGCAAGGAAATGTCCAGCCTTTCAAAAAATAAAACGATGCCATCATACTATGATGGTATGATTTTTTTTTCCCGATGCTTTTGTTCAAGTGTTACTTAATTATGGACATTTAATGATAAAATGTAAAGTTGCACAATAACTATAATAATCTCCAGTATGTCATCTTCGTTGTCGGCAATCTATTTCCTCGTTTATGACATCGCAAAATATACATTGCATGCCCTGAAAAATTAAGGAGGTTGCCCGTCATATCACCATCTTTGCACCACGCCCCTCCCCCCTCTTTGAGTTTTACTTTATGCAGTATGAAACAGCGTTCAAAAATACACTAAATATTGAGATTCAAAAATAACGTTCTTTTGTTTTTGTAACTGCAGGCACTTAGATAACTCTAATAGTCGAACACATTAGACTTCTTGGACATACAGCTAAATAACCTGCAAATAATGATTGTCAGCAAAAAATGCATACATGAACAAGGGCTTTGATGATGCATGGGTATAAAGTTTTCTAATTGAAAATGCAAACAAGATGACTCTCTATGTATAATTCGTGGGCTTTTTGGCCAATTCAAGTGTTCAGAATCACTCTAAATGGTTCCCCAGACCCTTTCAGTAACTACTTATGCGTTTGCATCGAAAAGAATTGTCAATATCAAATTGGTCGATTTTCTGCATGTTCATAAGCGCTTGTAGTGTTATTAGTCGGAAATGATCCATGTTTCATACTAAATTACCATTTTGGATATTTGTTGATGCAAAACAAATTTTCGCGTTTTTTTACATTTGTAGATTACTCTATTTTGGAACTTTGAAACAGCTTGAAAATCTCACATGAGATGTACAATTATCGATAAAACAGCTTAAACCTTAATGACTATTATCCAGTTTTGTTATCTGGACAGTTGATCGATTGGCAAGAAAACGTGTCGGCTTCTGAATGCTGTTTGCACCAGCAGCATGCGGCAGCTGCAGCTGTTCAACGCACGATAATAGTTAAAAAAAAAAAAAGGCTCTTACAAAAGATTAGCAGATGAAAACTTTTCATATTGAAGTGCCTCCAAAAACAAACTTTATATTATTTAAGTTACATGTAAGGTCCTCCTCTCCTTCATCAGCGCTTAATGAAAATGCTATGACCCATTTAAAACATCTGACCTGTCAAGCCTTATATTAAAGTCTTTGCCCAATCACAATGATATACCCGACGCAAAACACATGAAAGATTGTTTTATGCAAGTTCTTGTATTTCAATGATTACTTGAACCCTTGGATGCAATAAAAACAAGAAAGCATTTGTTACTCCATCATAACTTGCTGCGCAATCCTTTCAAAAGTCCCTTGGTTACCCTTAACAAGATGATACTGAGTTTTAGAGCTGATTGCGTAGCCTCAGATGTGTAATTGGATAGTATTTCTTTCTTTACTGTTGTTGCTAATGTTAAGCGCAAACTATTTCGAATAAAAAAGATAGAATTACTCTTGGCGGGAACGAAAAATAAACAGAGTTACAGATGCCAATAGTATATTTAAGTGAGGCAGCAAAATATAAGAACAAAAATATTACATTATATGTACAACAATGGGATTTTCTTTTCGAGAAACAAAAACACTAGCTAGAGCAGAGCTCCATAAGCAAATCTTCTGCGAGAACCAGTATCTATATTGAAATCTAAAATGGCATTTTCAAGGCCTGCATTCATGTTAACATTACATGCGTTATTGTTGATAGAAATCACTTACCAACAAACATCTTCTGGCTATCATTTGAAAATGTCAAACCAGTAATTGGAGTATCATGACCAACAGGGCCAACTCTCAATGTTTGTTGACCATCGAATGTACGAGCATCAACAATATGTATATGGGATACATGTTCAGTGAATGCCAATAGATCAACAGCGCCAGTTTGAGTAAATTTAACACATCTTGCAGCACCTTTCGTGATGGAAGGGTGAAGTCCTGCAAATCTTGCTAATGGATTACGGCTTCTAATATCCCAAACATGAACAGAGCCATCTTGACTTGATACAGCAAATTTTTCAGAAGAGTGATTCCACGCAACGGAGAAATTAGCGTCTCGAGAAACGGCCATGGTCGTCGCTAATTCATAATGTCCAGAGCTTGTGATGTTGAATAACTGGACACGATTGTCGTCACCTACTGTAATCATTTTTTTTCCATCTGGGCTGACAGAAGTGTGATTGACAGCAGTTCTGAAATCAAGCGTATCGATCAACTCTAAATCTGGTACAGTGAATACTCGAATAGAGGCATCGTTGTTGGAGACAAGTAATCTGATTTCGCCATTCAAGTATGAAAAGCTTAATCCATTGTTAATTGTGCAACCGGGAGAAGTTGTGATGCTCCTATTCACTGTTACTACCGTACTGCGTGTATATAAACCCATGAATACTTACACTTGATAATCACTGCTTGTGTCCTTTAATGTCAAATCTCCTCGTTGTCCACCTGCTGCCCAATACCCATATCTTCACATGCATAAAAACCCATCAGTGATCGGGTCAAAATTACTCGATAAGATAAAACACTCACCCTGAAGCCATGCAAGTTGGTGGATACCCAATGTCCTTTAGCAAATAGCTCTTTTGTCCAGTTTTATAGTTGTACTACAGCGCAAACAAAGAAAATGTGTTGGTGTAACTCTTTCAAAACTATCAAAAAAAAAAAAAAAAAAAAAAACAAATGATATGGCCATACTCTAAAAATATCCTGCCCAGTTGGGATGATTAATTGGTTTTTGTGGTGGTCATCATCTGTCAATAGCAAGTCTCTCAATTGCCTGGATGAAAATCTGGTAAGATGATCTGCAGCTTATTTGTTTATTTATTTGCTGTCTCTTACCAATGGTGGATTGTCACTTTCTGATCATGCACTGTAGGCTTGGGTTGAACGTACATGTTTGTATCGCTATCAAGACCGTCACTCTGCTGCTGTAATTGCATTGTCATCCTTTCTTACCTTGATACGCAAGATGTATCAATAATCGTCATCGTGTGTATAATGTCTGTCCAAAAAAAAAAAAAAAAAAAAAAAAAAAAAAAAAAAAAAAAAGAATGCGTTGCATAATAAGGGTTTCACTTTAGAGGGAGCGAGACAGTTCTAGCTACTTTCTGATTCACCGCATAAAGAAAAAGTGACGCAATTCTAGTTTTCCATTATAATTGTTCGAGTTGTAAAGGTGATCTTTTGCAAACATCAGAAGTCGATATACGTAATGTAACAACCAGATTATATCGCTGCAAAAAAACCAAATAATATTCAATCTCAAGTAAATGAAAGCAAAATTCGACATGTTAAACGAAAAAGTCATCAGACACCAAGAGGATTAGTGCCTCATGGATGAAGGCGCTTGGATAGTTTGACATCCGAGATGCTGGGAATGGCTCTCCAGACTCGTACCCTGATTCATCATTGAAACCCATCAGGAAATGTCTTTTCCTTGATATTTTCAGCATGCATTATAGTTTATTCAAAGTGGGGGGGGGGGTTTTTAGCATATGTGTATAATTGTATTTTTTTTCTTGGTATTTCTGGTTAATTACTTTGTTTACTGTACAGAAAGTTCCACCGTAACCTTGAATTGACACTTTACGCAGACACAGACATTTTTAAAATACAAATGTGATATTCTTAATAATGATGAAATCGGCCTTGTATAGACACTACATAAATATACAATTATCCATCGAACAAAGCCCTTGATAAGCTCTTGGTTACTCACACCACATCACCGCCTTGACATTGCTGCTCTTGAATGAAACAAGTCGCGAGTAAAAAAAACTCGGGTTTTGGGACGCGATCTCAGCCTTTCTTCGTTATTTCCAAAAATTTAAGCATGTTGTCTTCATTTCCTTCAGGTGCTAAAAGAAAACATGAAATAAAAGAGGTCGATTGCAATGGAAAAGTGGCCATAAGTACGTACAAAGCACTGAAATTGCGTTCTGTGCAGCATCCTCGCACATTTGGTAGAGATTCATTAGGTTTGTGCCATTTCAGATGTTCATGGTTAGCAACACTAATTAGTAAACAGTACCTGCAAGGTCTATTTTACCCAGATTCAAAAGCCCAAATAGCATGGTATATCAGTTTGTATTTCCTGACAGTGAATTATGCACACCTTTTACCGTGGACTATTGCCATAATATGCATGAGGGTCATATGCTGGCTGTAGGCGATGAAGATGGACGGATCACTCTCTTACGCACTGACAAAAACAACAATGCCGATAATGCAGATTACCACCACTCTTTTTACTGCCATAAGCATTCCATTGTCGATGTAAAATGGAGCCAAGATGACACCATGTTGTTGACAGCAGCGACGGATCGGTTAGTAAGATTATGGGATACAGAGGTGCAAACATCTTTAGCAGAATTTCCGGGACATGAAGATGCTGTGAAAACAGTGAATTGGCACCCTAACAACGAACGTAAGTCTTGACAGATCTTTTTATATAATAGCAATATAATAAATTGCGTATTAGATCTGATTGTCACTGGCTCGAAAGACGGTTCGTTTAGAATTTGGGATACTAGGTATAACCAACGGGCTACAACAAATTCTAGTAAGTATAATTGGCACATGTGTATAGGACAAAGGATTGACACTGTCAATAGCCGATTCGTCTACCATACCTGTATATAATCCAATCAAAGTTGCCCCTGATGCGCATAACACATCTGTACCTCGAGGCGGAAGGAAAACAGGGCCCCAACCGCAGCGTATTCGGTCGGTTACTTGTGCCATGTTTCTCAAAAACGACGAAAATAAGATTGTGTCGAGTGGAAGCACAGATGGGACAATCAAACTGTGGGACATTCGACAAGGAAGAGGACCATCAATGATAGCATCGACGACATTTGCAACAGAAGCTGGGATTACCAAAGGGATTTCGGATATGAAAATTGACAGTTCAGGGCAACGATTATTTAGCAGCTGTTCGGATAACAGTGTCTATATGCATTATTTGGCAGATCTATCGAAACCTGCACTTAGGTTTTCCGATCCTGATTATAAAATCAACAGCTTCGATATTCGGATTTCCCTTTCTCCAGACGATCGCTTTTTATTATCAGGCTCCTCTGATATGAATATTTTTGCTTGGGAGGTGGATCACCCTAACGCAAAAGCCCAAAAGTTTGAAGGGCACACAAACAAGGTAACAGGTGTATCTTGGAATAAAACATCCGTATTCCAGGTAAGTCATCTAATCGCTTATCATCAATCGAATGTTTGTATCAATATATTCCATTTAGTTTGCTAGTTGTTCTGAGGATTTCAATACTAGAATTTGGAGCTTCGAATACTGAAAGGACGTCTGTGCGTTGCATGTATATATGTATATGTTAATACATTTATTACTTTTTATTATACCCCATCTTCAATAAATTAATGAACAAAGCTTTCTTTTTATATATTCGTCAGTGAAAATTGTACATGTAGACAAATTTTTATTTATTAGATTTGATATGCTTTACTGGACACACCAATGCTGATGATTCTGCATCATTATAATGTGCAGACAAGCAAGAATCTACTTGGTCCTCCTCATCGATTCTGACAATTTTTCTTTTCACCATAAATGCTGCTAAACATGAACAACTTGCAACGGCAGAACACACAAAAAACGTGAGATTCGGCATCGTTAGAACCGACGAACTGTAAATAAAGTTGATTCCCAGGTGAGAAATAATCACTACTCAGTAATTCATATCAATGCATGTGTAATTAGATACTGCATATTCCAAACAAAAAAAGAAAAAAAAAACTGGCCTAAAAAACTTACTTGCAATCGAATCCAAAATTGCGACAGCGCCCAAAAGTTCTCCCACTTGAGTTTGTTTCACACAAGTTGTCAATAGACCACGGATTGATGGTTGTGCCAACATGGAAACACTCTGTAACATGCCTGCTGCGGTAAATAAAACTACGCTGGAAGCTAATCCTGCTAATGCTAAACACACAGCATCCATCCCAATACCAATTCGCACCATCCAAATGTCAAATAATGTCGAGTTGTTTACTATTTTTTCTTGATCCGCAGGTGTAACGTGTGCTTTTGGACACTTCTTTTTGAATAGTCTGGAAAGTAACGGTAAAACACCAATCATCATTGTTAGCTTCAATAATGATGTACATGTGTAGTATAAACTGCCTTCGTATGCAGTCCATTTAAATTTAAGCATAGCATATAATAAAGTGGGAGGACGTTTGACAAGCGTTAAAAGAAATTCGGCGAGTGCAATGCAAGGTAAAGCATAGCGCGTCAAGTGGATAGGTGGTTCTCTAAAGAGAATTTGGAGTGCAGAGAATATGTTGAGAGAGCTGCATACTCCAATTGCTTTTCTATTTGGTCTCGTTTCGTGCTGGTTCCTGTCCATGAACTGGTTTGACTCCGGCAATAGAAAGGTGGTGTACAAGACATTGATAACGTCAACTATGAATGCAATGTAGAAGACATGGACGACGCTGCCTGTATGTTTAAGAACTAAACTGCTAAAAAATGGACCAATTGCAGAACCAATGAACAAACTTGCCATTAATCTAGCGAATATGACAGTTCTAAAGGCACTCTGTTAGTAAATGTGACCAAAATAGATTGTACTTCCTCACCTAGAATCGGATGATGTACAATCGGCGATGTACGCCTGAACAGCAGCCATCAAAACACTCTCACCAGCCATCATACCACGAATTAATGGCCCCAAGAATAATAGCACAATACCGATTGAGTCATAATATTTTGCTGTAAGTATATCGCAGGAGACGTATATCAAGCTTCCAATTGTTGATATACGCAAGATCAAAGAGCGACCCTTACGATCAGATAGTCGTCCATAGAAACCAGCGCCTAATAAAGCTATCATAAAAAACACTTCAACAACTGCAATAATTCTAACATGCCTAACACTACTATACTTGATGCGTATGTTAGAAACATAATAACAGCTTGAGCTTTGGAGACCATCTTCTGGACGGGTGGAATAGCACAGTCTTTGAAGGGTATAATAGTATTATCAATGTCGTTCTGTGTTTTATAATATCTATAAAAATTAATGAGAATTCCATGTATTTCTAGTATCCATGTCTAGTTAATACATGTTACAAAACACTTCTGTGTAAAACTGTACATGAGGTGCAAACAGAGCTCTGCATTATTTTCGGTTAGAGTTTAGAATCTTGTTGCCAAAACACTTCTTACCCTCCCGAGAATGCAACTAGAAACATGGGAAATATAGCATGCCATGAAGACGGCATCTCTTTTTTGGCTCTAGTCGCAACTAAAGGTGTACTTTCGTCCATTAATGCAAATTTTGTTGACAGTGCACGAAAGAGCACTGAATTATTGATACCTGATCAAGGGTGTACCGTATATTAAAGCGACTGTCTTTTCCTTAAACCACATTTGGCAAAAATCAATTCGTAAAGTTTAGGCACTTGACATCATGCAGCACTACATTATTTATATCATATACAATCACCTGCTGTGATCATTTTCAAGATCTGGCATAACAGTATACTTTTGGTATCAAAAACACTTACTTTATAGAGCTATGTCATGTACTAGAATTGATATTGACGTGATATCATCTCCAGATAGATATTTTTTACAGCTTAAAAGCAAGAACATTAGCTTCGTGTGCCATTTTTTGATTGATTCTGATTATCAAAAGTGCCCTGAAAACACCAGAAATAGTATCCATTGGGAAAAAACTATATTATATATGATTTTGGTGCAATTTGAGCATGATTTTTTTTTCGATGCAAAATGCCGGATTTTTTCAATTTTTTCCTTGTATCCACACATCCAAAATCATCAAATGTGCATTATTCTCGATTTTGACCCCAAAAATGCAACTTTTTACTATAGCATATATTGGAGGAAAATGATCGCAAAAGACCATTCCTTGATCTGAAAGACTGGAAATGCGCTCTGATTAAGCAAAATATTGACTTTTCTCTCTTAATCTGTTTTTGAGGTTTTTCGGCAGATTTCCTTCCATAATCATACTGGGATTATGAAAATGAGACCATCGCGTAGAGCGCCCAAAAATACAGCTATTACCATAGATTGACAGCCGTGGTATGCATAGTATCAGAGGATGATATCTTACCTCAAAGGAGTAACTTTGATTTCTTTTTGTCCAAATGGAGTTTCTGAAAGAAGTTTTCCTTCCTGATTTTGGACGCGTTTAATCTCCGCTATCAAAGGAAAAAATGATGTTCTATTGAAGAGGGCATTCGCTTTAAAAAGTCTTGGCTTACCTAATTCAAGACAAAAACTATTAAAGCCTTGTATATATTAATGATGTGTTTCTTGTCTTTCCTATGGTAGTACTTGCATGTCTGTACCTGGCTTAACAATCTCACGCTCCGATTTTGAAAAATACTTTTCCGAAAAAAGTCAGAAAAGTCGTTACCTTCATCTGATTTCAACTCAAAGAGAATAAAGACTTGCTCTAAGCTATGCAAATATGTAATCAAAAGGTGCCTTATAGTCTTATGCATTACTTTGAATCACGTTTCTTTGTGTTTGAAATCGCTAAGCACTGTTTTCTTACAGTTTTTGTCTTTTTTTCTGACAATAACACACTGAAGTTTGCGTAAAAAAAAAAAAAAAAAAAAAAAAAATCAGGCGTCTAAAATCTACGTCCCTGGCTTTGCAAAGACATACACTTTCGAGCCATTCCAATATTTATGGAAGAGACGGCACAGGTCTGACTAGCTGCTCTACTGTGCAACTGGATATACAGAATCTAACTTGGTACTTGTCTGACAAGAGACCTTTTACACTAGAAGACGCCAGATCAACTGAAGGTATAACAAAGTGCCAGAGAATAAAGGAAACAATCTGCCATCAGAATAACACACCCATTCATAAAAAATTATCTGTATAGAAATTTATGAAGTCCCAAGGACATAAATGTGTTTATCTGCAACCTTGCTCTCCGTTCCTGAAGCCAATTAAGGTTTTTGATCCAAAGTCAACAGACACACTTTATATGAAGCTAGCAGTATTTTTGTCTTAAGATTTTTAGCCTACGAGAGAGGTGGTTTGGAGCCTGTATATTGGCAGATTTGAATAAAATACGTGGCGTCCCAATCTTTTATGTATACAGTAGATTTGAATATAAAGAGAGAAAAGAGTTGGGTAATAAACATCCCATAGAGGAAAAACAAGTAAGAAAGTGCATGATATATATAGAATATGGTAGACAAAATAAATCTAAACATGGTATCTGAATGGAGAGAGATCAAATGCTGCTGCGTGGTCATGAACGTTGCTTAGTCGTACAGAAGAACCATCTATTGTGCTTTGTCGACTTTGAATAGAATCCAAGGTAATAATAGGCTCCTTCTTCTCAGCTTTATGACGGGCAGCAGGGCTAAGATCTGTGGATGGTTTAGGAATACCCATTTCATCTGCCTTTGTTATAGCTAAATTAACACGCAGGGCTAGTCTATATTCAAAATCGTATTTGCTAAATTTGAGAGCGGATTCCCAGAAAGATCGGCTGCGAGTTTTGTTGTCCATTCCCCAAGCCGTAACACCAGCTTCCCAGTAAGCAAATGGGACAATCCATTTATCCACTTCAATTTCGTCCTTGTGATCAATGATCCAATTTAAATGGATAATGGACTCTTTGAATCTGCCCAATGCGTTGAATAGGGACACCTTGATAAGCAACAGAGCACCACGTTGATCAAAATACTTGGGTACCGGAGTCTCCGGTATCAATTCTTTGGTGCGAATGCCAAATTCAGTCTTTTCTGCTTCGATGATAGCATCCAAGGCTCGGTCCACATGGGATAATGACGCTTCAAGCAATTCAGTATCCATAAAGTCAAATCCAGCAAATAAGCATAGATATTCCAACGCGCAGAGTGACATATCCATATCTTGATAGCCGAATTCCTGAAACGCAGTGACCTTGCGCAGTGCATATTTTTCTATGAGAGAAGTGCTGTGTGTCTTGGAGCCAGCCAGCTCGGGTACTTGAGCAAATGCGAGAATTGCTTCAGTACGTTGGCCTATCATATCTAAACAAGCACCTGTCAAATAACGGAATATAGCAGGTGACCAATATTTTTCCTTGTAAAGCATATCGAATACTTTGGCAGCCTCTTCCCAATTGTGTTCCATCATGTAATTGAAGCCAATTTCATAGTTGCATGCGTGCAAAACTTCAACTTCCGCCCATTCGTTCTTGCTGATTTCGATCGCATATGTGAAGGATTGGGTTGAAAGTGTTATGTTACGAGCAAGTCGGGATGTGCGGCCAGCAAAATAAAGAAAGAAAGCGGAATTAGGGTATGTTCTTTGAGCATCAAGCAATGTCTAGTGTTATAAAGCTGTTTAGTTCTAATTTTTCAAGCCGTTTTTAATACATTTCTTACCTCAATGGCTGGTTGAGTATATTCATTGGATAATACCTGAGGGCATAAAGAAGTGAGGACAGTGTAGTATGCCAATAACCTGGTGAATCAGACTGTAAATATAGTTTAAAAGAATAAATGAGCGTTGGATGACTTACATAAGAGACGCCATTGGAGAACGAACCCTTCTTTCTTCCACGCACAATTTGAGCAACGCAAAGCCGAGATGTTTGTCTGCCTTCCAACCAAAAGCAGATACAATCCGAAGCACTTTTTGGGGCAGAGTGGACAACACGAGATGCACAGCACCAATACTATAATTAACTGCAAGTCAATGCCACCATCTCTATGTCTATGATCACTGCTTACCCAAACTGAATACCGGATATTGTGTCTCTATCCACAAACTCATGGTAAACTTGGCCCATACGCTTATATTCTTGCCACACCAGACTATAACTTGCATAGGCTATTAGGATATAAAAGGTTAGTCTCGGTCATTGTCCGTATTGCATTTTGCTGTCTGTTAAGTACCTCGTCGTAAATTCATGCCACATTTGATATATCCCATCACATTTTCCTGAAGTAGCTGTAGAATCGCTATCTGAAGGCAGCATTCAGCTTTAGCTACGTGAGCACGCAACACGCCATTGGGGACAAATGTAACACCATCCCGCTGGATCGATTTCATTGTGGCTGGTTTAGGGCTCGCCGGTAAACCAGCTGATCCACGCGCAAATTTGATGTAGTTGTAGTAGGAGCTCATTGCTTGATAGACTGAATTACCAACCGATTTATTAGTTGCCGCATCAATTTGCGCATTAGCGATACTGTAGGTTGTGGTCAAAACATCGATGGCATTGCTGGTCATGGATTCGTCTGTTGTCTATATCGAGTGTCAGTATGTTACATTACACGGACAGGACGTAAATAAACACGCAGCGTAGAGGAGGGAGAAAATTTGCATACCATAATCGCTGTTATTGACATTAGATTGGTACCATTGCTGAGAAAAAAAAATTACAATAAGCTTACCTTTTAAAAATGCCATCGAGCCGAGGCCTAATGCGTGCAGCGGGTCACTGTAGAATACAAATTTTTCGTTAGGATATGTATGCAATGACTCTAGCGCAAAAGTCTCACGTTTCAGCTTTTTTTTCAAACAGCTGTTTTGCCTTCATGAATCGATTATTGAACAAATGACGAATAGCACGAAGCACTGGCTCATCTATCACGTATGTAAGCAGGCTAGTACACAGAGAAGCCTTTGCTGCATTGATAAACTAACCTTCTCTTTCTTGCTGTCTTGGAGATAGCGTGTTGGCCTTGATGTCCTTTATATCAATCTTGTTGAGTGCAATTAAATTGGCACTGCAAGTCTCGATATCAGCCATGTCTTCACTTGGGCGCCCTCCAAACTCAAAGGTCTGTCCCTGAGGCGCAACGCCTGGCGTAGGAGGGACGATATCATCATCCACTGTTGCGGACTCCACCACTGTAGTCAGCTTCTCTTCTTCTTGGCTGACATTAGTCGAAGTGGTTGATGTTGCAATAGAATAGCCGTCGTCCACACTGGACCTACCGATGCTGTGAAGCTCCTCGTCTTCGGCTTCTTCCTCTTTTTGGTCTTGTTTCTTGTCTTCTTTTGCAAGCTGTGCCTTTTCACGATTTTGTTTAACAGTGGACTGAAGTGCGCTAATTACCAAACCCAATTCCTTGGAATCATTTCCCCCTTCATCGTCGCTAGTGTTTGTAGACGATTGCTCTCTGTCATAGTCATCCTGTTTGGTCTCCTCCTGCTTCTCCCCATCCACTTGTTCTTTTACTGCTTTTGCCCCTTTATCTTGTTCTAGCTGTTGCTCCTTAATAACAGCAACAGCGGACTCGGGTTTTGAAACATCCAGGTCTTCCACTTGGGTTTCCTTTGCAACAACAGCTTCCTCCTCATTTGTAGCTTGAACTTGAGCAATCATGGAGAGATCAGACTTATCTTTAGTGGAATCGATGGTCATTGTTATGAAAGTAGCAAGGAAAGAGAAAAGAAGGGATTAAATCTTAGTTGTGATATTACTTTGAACTTAAAAAGCGGCTTTAGAGGTTTGGATTGGTCCAGTTAATTTGAAGAAATCAATATTGTGCAACAGATCACGGAAGCTGCAGTAGATGTGGTATGAACCGCCATATGTAGTTGCATTCTAGCTATATTGCGCATATATCAAGTTTGGATCCTTGTATGCGATTTCCAGACAACAGCTTTTAGCACTACGAAAATACACTGGACATTGTATTAGAATCACGTTTTGAAGCAGCTTTATACGTGTGAACAAAAAGCAAATATTAGAGTGGCTCAAAAGAAAATAATTTGTACTACTTGATATCTTGGTCGAAGACCAGTTGAGCGAGAAAAGCCAAAGTCTAATAATGTCAATGTAACATGAAAATTAATAAGGATGCATGATTTAACAGCACAGTTTCGATAATTTTTTTGTCGATGCTTTGTAAACTCTCTTCTTGTCAGCTACTATGAATGATATTTTGGTATTCATTACATTTTTACTATGCACTTTGAGACATCACGCTGGATATTATACATCTGAAGGTATTAAATGTTGAGCGCACGAAATAAGCAAGAGGTTTTTATATAAAAAATTGTATGAATTACCAATATAAAGTGTGTCTCAGTTGAGATATTTCATTTGAATGAGAAGAGTGAGCTATTGATAGCACGAAATCTGGTCTTGTTTTGATCTTCTTCTTGGAGTCAATTGGCCGATTATAACGGCTCAAACATGAATTTCAATAAGTTGTCGTATTTTAGCTGCTTTGCCATATTAAACAACTTTCTAGGAGTTTCTTTTTTTGGGCAAAGCATTAACAAGAGTTACTTCTACAAAAAGCTTCATTATCCCATGACAAAGCCTTGATGATGATCTGCCCTTTCAGGTTCCGCTCAGGAACCACCATGGCCAAAGACATGAAAACTGTTAATGTGAAAATATATGTCACTTGCACATTCTACATTAATCACATATATAATATTCACATCAAATCTTATAAAAAGTTACAGATGTAAAATTATACAGAATATATGTGTTCTTATAAAGTTGACTCAAGATGCAAGAAGCCTACTCAATTCCCTCTCCCATAGTTTAACATTACCTTTGAGTAGAGAAGAAAAGAGTAATAGAATTCGTCTGCAATAGAGAAGCTGGCGTTGGTTCAAAAGCCTAGGGTTGCCAAAGATATGGTGCAAAATGGTTGAAACGGCTTCGATCATACAAGAATATAGTACGTATTACCAATGAGCACAATACATCTCAATTATGCAGCTGTTGTTTTGAGAAGTTATTTCAGCCAAGATGTTCAAAGCAGAAGATTGCAAAAGGGGCTTTACAATGTGTTAACCCAGCTTGTATGTTTGTCAAAGCTGGAAGGGCAATCAAATCCCGAGACGCGTTAGCGCCATTATCAATAGGTCTCTCGAGTCTCTCGTACAGCTTATTGGGGAGTAACAATCCCACACTTCCCACAATATAAAATCAGTCGCTTCGACACTGAAAAATTCAAGGATATTTCAGTAGCCTTCGTAAAAGAAGAGAAAGACAGACAGTAGCGTTACTATTAGAAGTAAGTATTTTCCAAGCAAACATAATTGATTTGTGGTGCCTTATTTGTTAACATATTTTTTTTTTGCCACGGTGAACGCCTTTGGTCTAATTTCAGCTTCTTCCCGTTTCGACTTCAAGGATTCTTTGTAACGTCAGGAAAAAAAAGGGGGTCAGAGACGTTATAAGTACTACGGATGAATGAAGTATCTAAAACGTTCAAACCTGTAAGCCAGTTTTTTTTATTTTTTTTTTCGCATTATTAATTTCCTACAGCATACTGTTCCATCAAATCTGTAGCATCATGTTGGTAGAGTTTTTGAAAAAAGGAATAATGAAAATTTAATGCAGTGCATTTAGGCAGAATGTATTAGCACCTGCTTCTGTCACAGTAAATTTAGAGCAAGTATATGTATGCCCAGAACATTTATAATTATACTTTTGCTTGTGAAATCTTCATTTCATTGTACTCCAAACAAAGAATCAATATTTGGGTATATTCTGTGTCTACATTTAGACTGAGTCAAATAGTGTATGGTACCGTATGTGCTGCTCATCTGCGTAGATGCACGTATAGACTACTTGCCACCTCAATGTTCTGATTGTCAAAATTTTCATTTAGCTTTTAAGATGCACATGTGTATCACCCGCACCTGTAGCTTCGGCTCAACTTGTAAGCTTAAATTGTTGAGTCTCCAAGTCTGGAGACCCAAGCCATCAAAGCCCCCTCCCCCTTGTAGGCATATCTGCAGCAATTCAATTAGTCTATTCGAAACACTCAGGGGCACAAAAGCTAATAAAGACAGCAAGATTAACATGTGCAAGAAGAGAAAAGATTTGCCAGATCGTCAAATATTGGTTGACCTGCAGTTCTATCTTTTTCATGTGAATATGGAGAAAAACGAGTATTTCGGGATATGTATAAATTTGTATCTACGCTAGTTCGTGGATCTAGTTGATCAAGTTCTGATATAGTAGCACTAAATATCGTAAATGTCGAAGCTTTCATCATGATGACAGAAACGTAGTACAAGTTGGTGGCGTTTTCTTTATTATTGTTGATTTTACAGTTCTAGATTCACTCTGGCGTATGTAATTGCATTGGCCCGTTTGTATTATATAAGTCGGGTCCAGTGAATTGAAAAATAAAGGGCTCTGAGTCTTTTGTTTACAGTATGACAAGAAATTGTTGAGATTTACATTACATGGTGGAACTTGATACACAAATCAACATTGAAACTGTACAATTAAATTTACACAACTTGAAAGTTTTTTTTCTTTATATATTATAATGGGAAAGTTAAAGAAACAGAATAATATATAGATGAAACATATAGATTGATTGAATGGATTTGAAGTGTACAAACATGACGAATAAATAAAAATTATGTAATAAAAAAGTAGTATGTATAAAAAAAAACGTAAGTGTAGTAAATTTAAATTGATTAACGATTGTAAAAGGAAGGGAAAGTAATGGGTATAATAATGAATAAGACTTATGAAACGATAATCATTTGCTTTTGATTATAGTATTTTTCGAAACGGGATGTAGGGTTTTTGGAATATTGGCAGTACCAGACTGGATTTCCGTCATGATGATGATTTTGTAATTCTTGTTGTTGCTGCTGTGTTTGGTTCGTTTTGTTAAAGAACTTGAAAATGCGTTTCAGCCAAGGTTTCTTGGTATTACTATCGTTATATTGTTGAGGCGCATCGTTATCTTCAGCGATCTCCAATGATGAAACAGAAGATGAATCAAATGAGGAGCCAGAAGTAGACCTGCGTAAAAATCTGTACCTGGCAAACCTGTTTGCCTTTACAAAACTATCCAATCGAGCAGGCAGAGATCTTCTTTCCCGATGATGTGAAAATAATGAAATACTGTAATTACTGCTGCCACGCATGTTTGGGGCTGTCGCAGTAGATTGAGGTCTCTTGAGTCGGGGCATTAACAGCGGCGACGGAGGAACGCTTGACGAGGAGGAATCAGCCCGAGATGTGCCTGAATAGGTGGTAGTCGCATACCCAGAAGATTTTTGATATTGCATTTGCTCGGCTGTTGGGAGAAACATAGAGTCATTGTGATATGGGAATGGTAAAAGCCGAGGAGATGCAACCACAACATCGTTATTTTTCTGTTGAGGTAACATCAATCGAGGTGGTGTTGATTGGCAGCGTTCTCTGTGTGTTGTTATTTCTTTGCAATAACGCTCCAGCATTTCGTTGTTGTTGGAAGACAGACTGAGCAAATGTTTTTCTGTCAATGGAAGAGCAGCAGGTTGATTCATTCTATGACTTTTACAATTGTATTGAATTGAGAGAGAAATACAAAATTTGAAATGGATCCCTTTTTATACAAGAAAATCAGATAAACTTCGTGTGTCCCCTTCTCTGGTGTACATTACATTACATGTACAGGATTAGGAGAGTGTGATGGAATTACCTAAAAAGTCAAATATAAAAATCTTGAAAAAGTTTAAACTAAAAGGAACCGGGAGATAAGCCTTCAAACAACAGAGTAACAGGGAGAAACCGAAAGAGGGGGGGAGGGGACCCTTCACTATAAGTAACTCCCAAAAAGAACAATTTAAAATGTATAATGCGTATACAACAGTTACATGGATAGCACATGTAACTATTGCTTTTACAAAAGGAGAGGCAGATAACAAGTTGCAATGTCAATTAATCAAAAATGATCGATTCTACTCCACATCTCGATTTTTACGTATGTGATAAACTCCTTCTTGTCCCCTTTTAACAAAATGCAAGCTTGCTATTTTGTTCTGTTTGGCGATTGTTCCAGACTCCTTCAGTCTTCGTGTGTAAATTAATTCAATCATCACCATCATCATGAGCATACCATTATTATTCCGATTTATTTAATTGCAAAATATTGATTAAGGAATGAACAATTCTCACTCGCATTCATGATATACATTGCATAGAGACAATATATCAGCTTGCTTTATACAATTAAATTAGGTCTGTGCGTGTCTCAACATGGAGAGAGAGGGAAAAAAAAAGCTATGATAAGACATTGTTTAGGTCGTTCAATGTGTAAAGTATTCTTGGCATTTGTGATGCCTACACCATGAGATTGCTCTTTGGCTATAGGAGATGAACCGAGAAAAAATCAAGGGGCATAAGATTCACGCCGAAAGGGAGCTTCCTTGATACTTTCTTCCACAACAAATAAACTTCGGATTATCCACACAAGGCAATTCCATCTTTATCGTCATAATGATATTATATAATCTCTTTGACACATGCGCACATCATAAATTATCATACCAACCGTCTTTTATCCGATCTCTATGGCAACAAATTGTAGATCAAAGTTTATTCCAATTACAATTCCATCATATCCTGTTTTTTTTTGTTATCAATTGCATGAGTTATGGTTTTCTTCTCATTGTCAGGTTTTTGCAATCTGATTGTAGTCATACGAGGCATTCCGTTTTTATCACCGTCCCATTCTCTTAGTAATTTCAATGTTTTGCCGTTTGTCATATCTGGTAGCTCCATTCCAGATATATATTCGCTTATTTCTCTTATTTTGACAGATTCTAAAAGCTGCTGACGAGCACCTTTAGGTGTTTTATGTCCTCTGCATCTCTCCTTTTCTAATTCGCTTATTTCTTCGTCATGACGTTCAAGATATAGCTCTATTAATTCATGCATTTCTGGTTTGGTAGCCACTGTTTTATCTTCATCGAAAGCGTATCGAAACCAAAGCCATCTTTCACCTATTCAAGACGGGGAGTTGATAAAATTGCTTAAATTAAACTTTGTTTATAATGTTACCTAATGGGTTATTGGCCTTCTTTTTCTCCTTGACAGCTAGTTTTTCTTTACGCTGATATACTCGTGAGATTTGCTGTGCTTTGCGTGAATACGGATGAATGGCTTCTCTGTTCTTGATGGTCTTTAATGTAATCTTTCTGTTTCCCTGATTTAAGCATCATTTAGCATTTTTATCGATAGAAACTTGTTGCGATGTTACCATAGTGTTCTATAAATCCATGTAATGAAAGAAATATTTTTTTTTGTAGGTAAAAGCTGTAGATCAGAAAAGCCACGAATTGAGCTACATGAACATATTCCTCTCCAATTTAGGTTACCAGTCACCAGCTGATGCTCTCAAGAACAGATGATGGATCTTTTGATTATCGCCTTTCTCTCTCTCTCTCTTTTAAAGCGTTCTTCTCACCATATACTTCTTCTTCATTTCCTTTTCTTCTTAATCACTTGACATCACACCAGAAAAAAATTAAACAAACAATTAAATCAATGGAAACAATTCGAGTCGTTACAAATGGAATACTGTGTACATTAGGTTTATGGGGCCATACAACATTGACTGTGGCTGTTCAACTGCTTTCTGTCTTTATTTGGCCGTTTTCAAAGAAATTGTATTACGCCTTCCATGCACATATAATGCGACAATGGGCTCAAAATCTCTTCCAGATCATGAAGACATTTGCACCGGGAGAGTTGATTATTACATTTGACGATAGTATCGCGGAAGACATGGACGATGACAGTAGCAATGAAGCATTGGAACAGCTATTAACTCGCAACATGAAGGGTCAGGTTACCGGAATATCTTTTCCCGATAGATTAATTATGATATCAAATCACCAGGTGAAAAATAAAAAGACAACACGAACCTTGAAAACATTTATTCATAGTCGATCATTTAACAGATTTATGCGGATTGGATATATATTTGGTTCTTGGCTTATTTATCAAAGGCACACGGCGCATTAAAGATTATGCTCAAACATAGTTTGAGCCAAGTACCAATTTATGGCATGTAAGTCATTTTTGTGCGATTATAGAATCTTTTAAAAGACTAAGCATGTTTAATTTCGAATTAGGGTAAACTATTTCTCCTTTTTTTGATCTAATTTCACCGAATCAAGCTTTTTTTTCTTTTTTTAATACGCTGTTTTTTAGGGTATGAAATTCTTTGAATTTATCTTTTTAAAACGAAAACTGGAGCATGATAAAGATAACATTGTGAAAAACCTTGAAACTGCCAAAAAGAGAGGAAGACCCTTGTGGTTGGTTTTATTCCCAGAAGGCACAGGTATTTTTAGCAATACAATGGGATCGGTCGAATTCTATTAACCGCCCCATGTGTACAATAGTCATTTCAGACGATACACGCCAAAAATCGAAAGAATTCGCTGCCAAGCTTCACATGGTATTTCTTGGTTCGAAAAGCATGATATTTTGTGTGATACTAACTTCTGTACTTTGCGTAGGATGATTACAAATTTACTCTTTTACCAAGAACCACTGGATTGTTGTTATGTAAGCAGACATTAGGTGACAGCGTCGAATGGCTTTATGATCTTACTGTTGGCTATCCCGGCATTGAACCTGGACAAAATCCTGAAGATGTCATGACCATGAAACGTATCTTTTGCGAAGGGAATGGCCCTCATGAAATTCACATTTACATGCGCCGCTATCGTCTCAGAGACTTACCAACCGACACTGAACAGTTTACGCACTGGTTGCTAAATCGTTGGACTGAAAAGGATAAGCGACTTGTTTACTTTAACGAGCATGGTAAATTCCTTGAAGAGAGTGACATAGAAACTGATCGCATATATAACGGAAGAACTGTCAAAATCCCAATTCAGTTGCAGAACACTTTGAGAGAGTGCTATGGTTATTGGCTTTACTTGATCATTTACGTACCTGTTATCTACGCTATTTTGCATTTTCTGCGCCTTGCATATACAACCATAGTATAATCCCTTTAATCCAGTATATACAGCAGCATCTTTACTTTTCTTTTTCTTTTTCTTTTTCTTTTTCTTTTTTTTTTTTTTAATATACTATTCACTATTCACTTGAGTTGTTAAAATGTATTCCATTTTCAACTTGTGAAAAAAAAAAAAGATGCAGGTGGAATGGAAAGTGAACATTTAAAACAACAGGGACCGATATGGACATTTAGAAATGTGAAGAGTGCTCTTCCTTTTGATATCTGTAAACAAAACATACAAGACAGCTTACCTAACGTACACTAACTAATCGCTGCAGCAAATACCTCAAAAGTAATGTTGTGTTGCATACTCTCCATTGACAAAACCGAATTTGCACACCAAAAACTTGCTTTTTTGGTTTTGTACAAGAAATAGTATTATTATCAAGGTACTATAACTGAATCACTGAGGGAACACCACGCTTAGTAATTTTACTACTTTAAGAAAATCCCTTCTCTCAAGTGGACAGGCATTAAAGACTTTGATTTAAAACTTGAGACAACCCAGCACATTGGCAAACTAACACAGCCATCCTCCACTCCTTTACGGTCCACCTCAGCGTTCCAACATCATGAGATTCACCTTCTCCCCGCTAAAATCATAGCCTATGGAAACGATACATTCGTCACCCTCCATAATCAAGTAGACTTTTCAGCAGCTTCAAATCTCACTGAACAAGTATATGAATGCGTCTAACGCAAAAGGTGAGCAATGCTGTCTAATAATCCTGCGTGTATGGTTAAAGTAACCTCCTTCTATAAAGTAAACTTGAGATAAATTAAAAAAAAAAAAAAAAAAAATAGCAATCAAGCATCAAATCAATAGAAACCGCATGAATAATTATCATGGTTTGCTGTAATCTCATAAGCTGTGCTAACAACACATGTGTGGTAACGGATACTATACAAGTCACTGCGTTGCTAATCAATTTTTTCATGGCATTCATTAGTTGAATCCATTTTCAATCATTCCATACACCTATATTTCTAAATGCCAATGACCTGGTTAAATCAAAGTATTGACGACCCTAATCTTGTTCAATCCGTTGAAGATTTGATCAAGGCATATCCTGCCAGTTCCAGAGTCATTGAGCGATTGGTGCAATATTACGACAATAAGACTCCATCGGACAGAGATGTTAAACGACGCAAATTGGAAGATAAAAATGCCTTGTCAAGCGATGAAGTCTTACGCATCATGGATTTATCATTTCAATTACCTGCCAGAAAGAAACTAGATTTGATCATCACTCGCACGCGTTTAATATTGTACAATCACAAACAAAATGCCATTGAGACTGAATTTAATCTGGATGATCTTTCACAGCTTGGTGGTGCTTGTGTCCCTAGCCCAGACAAGGCTGTCCCAAGCTACACCTATACCATATTTCTGAAAACAGAAGATGTCATTGTTTTCAATACGCAAGAAAAAGTCAATGTAACACTCAAAATGCCCGAGGCAGAAGATCAAATTTTAGAGACCAACAAGCATGAAGTTATCTCGCTTTTAATTACGAAATATGCACGCGTTCCTATTACACAGCCGTCGAAAGAGTACTTTAGATCTACTGGTGTCTCTTCCACCACTGGTAAAACAGAAGATCGTTCCCATGTCATTGGATATCTTAAAGCCAAGGACGGGTTTTTGTTCTTTCTGCCCACCGGTATCTTGTTTGGCTTCAAAAAACCTACCCTCTTTTTCCCAGTTTCAAGCTTAGCTTCCACAGTGATTAGCAACATTACACAGCGTACATTTGATTTAACACTAACTCTGAGACCAGAGTCCAAGGTATTGGGTTCTGCAGGCTTCCGAACAATAAAAGACGGCGACAATGAGACAGTGCAGTTCTCCATGATTGAACAATCAGATTACGGAGGCATCGAAGCTTACACGAAAAAGCTGAATATAAATGATCATAGCATGGCAGAAGAGAGAAAAGCAGCTAAAAGTAACGACGGTCACGACCAAACACAAGATGAAGATAACCAAGATGACGACGGCCAAGATACATCAGAAAACGATGAAGATTTTCAGCCTAGCGACGACGAGAACGAGCCATTGGAGTTTGATACAGACGCCTCTGCTCACGAAGATGACGACGAAGATGACGAGGATGACGAAGATGCAGAGAAACAAGCCAACAAAGAGCTGGCTCATGAAGAGGAGCATGAGTTTGAGGATGCTGCCATGTCTGAAAACGAAGACGGCGAGGAAGACTTGTTGGATGAAAGTGATTAAGTAACATCAAGTCCCTTTTATAGAAAAATTTAACTAATTGTGCGTTTGTGAATATTTGTTGTTCCCCGTCAATGCGCATAAAATAAACCATAGTGTCATTATTCACAGTTTTACATCCTTTTTCATTTTGTTCTCTACTTGTTCTACAGGAACAGATGCTCGCTGCCCAGACATATGCTGATATTGCAACACCTGTGCCTCAAGGTGGTGCTTCATTGATGATTGCGTTTCGCTGTGATAGAAAAAACGTCCTCGTGGTTGGCCATGATGAAATCGCAGCAAGCCGTGTTTTGTCTGCCTTAGAAGCAGACGCTCAAGTTGCTGTTGTGGGCCCACTTGATCGCATGTGCAAAGAGCTGTCGTTCAGAATCCAAAACAGTCAAGTTGAGTGGGCAGGAGAAAAATTTGAAGAAGAGCAACTCATCGGCAATCATCTAGTGTTTGTCACTCGCTCAGACGACATTGCATTGTGCCAGTACATCTCGAATGCCTGCTGTGCTCGTCGTATACCCATTAACGTGGCAAACCAAAAAGACCTGTCTGATTTTGACATGACAAGTTCCTATAGAGACCAGTCATTGCAAGTTGCTGTCTCTACAAATGGACATTCGTCTGTAAGCTTAGCCAACCGTATCTTACAAAGCAAGATTTCCTGTGCATTAGAGCCTTCTCTCGGCAAAGCTGTTAAAAACGCAGGTCTTTTACGCAAAGGTGCTGAAAAACTGGATCCAGGGCCTAGTTCAAGTCTTCGCAGATACCAGTGGTTAACTCATATTTGCGATACTAACACGCTTGAGCAGCTGTCAGCTCTTACAAAGTCTGACATCAAAGATTTGCTTGCTTCCTATCCAAATGAAATGTACCATACGGCTGTCTAAATTCCCGAATGACGTCGACCAACTTAACTATCTGTTTCCCTTCTTCGATTACTACATTTTTTTTCTTTTCTACCCTAAAAAAATCCATCCCCTACAAAGAGAATAAAGCTACATCTTTAATTTTAATCTCTAAAGAAACTCTCTCTTTTTTTTTCATGTCAAAATTAGAGGATAGCACAAAGCGTCGTTCCAACGAAGTGGAAGAACAAAGTGTTACTCCAAGACCTCCACCCAAGAAACGCTTTTTGTCTAGAGCATCTTCACCTGAACAAGACACTGACAATGATGACGATGCCAGTGATACATTCAAGGTATGTTTTTCTGTTTACTGTTTTGTCTGGATCGGTCTAATCTATTGTCACTGTAAAGGAACCGTTGGAAGCTTTCCGTAAAGATGCTATTTCTAGGCAGTGGAAAGACTATCTAGTAAGTAACTAGGCATTCTACTGCACCAATTTTGTTCTAATTTCTGCGTCATAGAGAGCCAATGAAAGACTTAAAAAGTACATTGACCAAGCCGAGACAAAAAAGCTTGAGAGCCAAGAGCGTCTCCATCTCTGGGAAGAATCTTTTCAAAAAGTACGCAGTAGCAGGCAGAATTTCAGCGTGTTGGAATATTAATATCAAAATTCGTAGCTGCAAACCTTTCTTTGTAACATCATTCAAGAAGGCATGTCTAGTCTTGGACAATCATCAACCACAATGAGTAAGAAAGGAAAAGAAAGGAAAAGAAAAAGTTGTCAAAAACTTACATTTCAGAATCGGTAGATTTGGATCATGCCTCAACAAAGAAGCTATTGCAAGAAAACTGGGCCAAAGAACTCGCACATAATATGGTCAAAGCTTTCAGTAGTAAAGACTATCATGAATTGACTATTTTGAAGCTGAATCAGTTGATTGAAGCATGGATTTCTAAAAGAAAGAGTATCACCACAGGCTTCCAGCCTGTTTTCGGTAAGTCATATATATACATATATATATAACCCGCTACGATGGTCTACTAATTCTCATGTAGAGCAAGATTCACTGAAGGAAATTCAGAAAGATCATGAACGTATTTTGGTAGCCTGGGTTGATGGTCAAAGGGCGTTGCAGGATATGAAGAATCGATATAAATTGACCAATTTCAAAGTAAGTGACAGATGTTTATGTTTGATCAGCATATTAATCGTTTCGTCTGCTGTGTAGTATTTGACACTTTCAGAGGAGTTGCGAATTTTAAACGATCAACTAGAGCTGACAGAAGCCAATTTACATGAAGCTCAATCAGAATTAGAGAAGATACAAACCCAAGCTTGTAAAAAAAATGAGGATGTAGTCATGACAGAAGCCACAGCTACTCCAACAAATGCCACTCAGCCCGAATCTAATACTACTGCTGCAGCTACTTCTACCATCACCCCCTCAACATCAACCACAACAGCACATCTAGTATCTGTCAGTAATAATGTAAATACCTCGTGAACCTCATATAAATGTCTACATGTTTATTAATAGTACTCATAGAGCCAAGGTCTACCTCAAGACCCTTTGATTCATACACAGCAACTATTGGAGCAGAGACTACGAGATATTAATATGATTAAAGAAGATCGCATTGGCCTGAAGCAACAAATTGCGCGCTTGGAAATGGACTTGATTTGTGTCCCCGAATCTCGCATATACAAGGCTCCAATTTGTCGACAACTATCTCAATCTCGTGCGTATAATAAGGATAAATGCAATCGTTTATCTGATATTTGCCACGATTTACAAAATGCATTGAATGACTTGCAGGGAAATCGACGTCGTTTGATCAAGGAATTGGATTCTGAGCAAGTAACTCATTCTCGAAAATTGGAAGAAGAGTTGCGAAAACTGGATGTGGATCTTACTCGTATTCGTGGACAACGTGATGCATTACAGATGAGCTTAGAGGAACGAAAAGCTTCCACAGAGGCAGGCCGTGCGTCCATTGTTGAGCTAAAGGTGATTGCTGATACTAGAAAGGAGCGAGTCAACTATCTCGAAACAGAAGTACTTCGCTTACAAAAGAAAATGGCTGCCAGAACAGGCGTAAAAGAATATTACGAACTGTTGATGAACAGTGATGGTCGTGAGCCGTTATTGCTTCCGCTACAAAACGAACTCAAGACATTGGAGGATCAAGTCCAGGCAGCAAAAGATGCTTGCATTAATCGAGTCAACATCCCACAAGAAACAGTGGAAACTGAAGTCGCTCAAATCTCAAAATTGAAGCAATTAGAATTAGATGTTGTCAAGTTTGAGGAAAAGTATGGGTTCCATCCCTCTGCTGATATGGACGATAATGAAGTTCAACAAGTTCTGCAGGACAGAATTGATAAGGAAAAGGCAATCATAGCAGAGTCAGAGGAGAAAATTTCTAATTTGGAAGCAGTAAGTTAACTTTTTTTATTGGAATAATGGAACCTAAGGGTCTTCCTTTTCTTGTATTAGACTGAAAAACAGCTGTTGAGTGAGATCGAAAGCGTAGCAAAGGCTTATGGAGATTTAGAGGAAGAAAACATGACCAAAGTAAAAGAACTTGCAGCTGCAGAAGACGAAATCATTAAACTACAAACTGAAAGGGTCAAATATAGCCAAACTTTCACTGCACTCAACAAATCAAAAGATGCTCATGCTATGGTTGCTAATTCATTGAGTAAACAAAGCGAGAAGCAACTTGCTCACATCAAGCAAATGAATGAACGCGAAAAGAATTTAAACAGCCAACTTGTAACTTTTATTATATGACGCATTCCTGATACTTTTGCTCAATACAACTTGACATTTGTTTTTTAGACTTGTTTGGAACGAGAATTGACTGCGAGTAACATTGTTTACGATGTCTACAAATCAAAAAGTGAAGAAGCCAAAATGACGTTGGACGAATGGAAGGAAAAGACTTCATTTTCCAAAAGCAAAATATCAGAGGTAGCAACATTTTGTTGAATTAGCCTGACCATGACTTGTTGACTGATTTTATTTCCGTTAGCTACAAAAGTCCATACTCGACAAAGTGCGTTTAATTGAAGAAGGGGCCCACACACGACTTCGGTTGGAGGAAAGCTGCGAATTACTTAAACGCAAGATAGATCTAACAAATAAAGTGGAAAGACCCGCAGAGATGAAGTTAAGAAAAGAAAGAGAAGAATACAGAGTAAGTCTTGTTAGTTTCTCATCTATTTATTTCAGCTAACCTCATGGATACATTAGTCTCTGCTAAATTGTAGCTCTTGTCGAACTCGATTAAAGTCCCACATAATCTTGAAATGTATGCACACGTTTTGCAAAGAATGCTTGGAATCCACCAAACGGTGCCCTAGTTGTGATGAAACTTTTAGCCATCATGATGTAAAACAATTTTATTTTTAATACATTGCTCGTAAAAAAAACAGCCTTCACTTTCCAAAAAAAAAAAAAAAAAAAAAAAAACAACATAAAAAAAAAAAAAAAAAAAAAAAAAAAAAAAAACTTAGAAAAACATTCTCCCCTTCTGCCCTTCTGCCCTTCTGCCCTTCTCTCTTCTACCTTTCTTTTTTTATTTTAAGATAAATTACCATACATTAACCTCACCCCTTCTTTTAGCCACACGATTGTACATATATTATTTCTATTCTTATCACTATCCTTTTTTTTTTTTTTTACCTTGTAATAAATCAACTTTAATTGAATTTGACAGTACATTTTTAAATTAAATGTAAAATCAGTAACGGGTGTATGCTTGCTTGGGTCTTTATATAGAATACGGTATAAACTGCTTAACTTAATATTTCAAATCAATTACTTCAGATCGCATTCTAAAATTATATGAAAACAATTAGCTACAGAACAAATTAAAGAAACACTCATTACACATAGCGTATAATAAACACTGTCTTATGCGCCATAAGAACAGGCATGATCATCGCTATCTGAGCATAGCTTGATTTCCACTGGGCAATGTCTCTATCAAACGTTTCTTGGATTTCTTCATCGGAGTTTGAAAAAATCACGTGTTTTAGTTTTTGCAGTGTGTGTAGGGATTGTCTCGATATAATATTTGAGGTGAAGCTTGTAATGTGTGATTTTTCAATGTTGGCCATCAGTGATTACAAAAGCATATCTCAAATCGATACAAATATGTCTGAGGAATATAATATCAGATAACTGAAGACATATATTTCAGCAATTCTTGAGGAATTGATATAGGATATTGTATGATTCACTAAAAAAGTCAAGTTTACAAAGATAGGGATACTATTATATCAAATCAACAGGTAGGCTTTATTCGTAGTACCCTGATCAGTTTTTTTACATACGAAGATAATTAATAACAGTTTATAAGTGTATATCATTTCTAGTGTAGTCTTATTTAGCCTATGTTAATAGCACATGTTTGAGTGTATATCACTTGGTATATATCACCTTAGCATATATCTGTGTATGTATCATGTCATGAGTATATCTATAGCATTGCATATATTGTAGAAGTCTGTAGTACATAATGTATCTGTAGCTAGTATCATGGATATAAGTATATGTCTTGTAGTGCGTATCTAGAAACTGGGAATACGCATCTAAAGCATTGATCTTAAATGGCATAGCTCGTAGCACATACTAAATCTAGTAAATGTCTAAGGCTCGTGTCAAGGTATAAGTACAAGTCTATAGCGCCATCCATCCTAATGGTGCCATCTCTAGCCTACATCTTATATAGTATTAATCTGTATTGTACATCGTATTAACTGTGCACATATGTAGTCTATATCAATGAAGCACCCATCTGCTATTATAAATCGTACAATCCAATTTTGGTATTCACAATAATCTTTTGCTGTTCCAGATAAATTATTATGTAATTCAGAATATTTTTTAATATTATTTAAAGAATAGAGTAAATAGAATTGCTTGTAATTCTGTTTTAGAAATAGTAAACTTTACTGTGTTTAATTTGGGATATTTATTAACACGACCAATTGTAAGTTCTGAATGAATATATTGAATTGATTCTAAATCTCTTAAATCTAAAGAAATACTAAGATCATTTCTAATATATCCTTTTGGTATTAGTCTTTTGGAGGTGTGACAAAATGTCTCTTAATAAAGAGAAAGGTACAAAAGGTGCAAGTTGAGGAAAGAAACGTGTAATAGTAACTGCTGCAACCACATCTAATGTTGAGTTACAAATGCTTGCAATGTGTGGTGTGTGGTAAAAAAAAAAGTTTTTGGTGCCACACAACTTTTTGCGGCAGCTTTCTTCTTTTTTTTTTATTTCATACGACCACAAACACATGTACTCTACAACCAAACGATTTCCTGCTTCCTGTAGGTTCTTTACTCAAGGAAACTGCAGGGCAGGAAAAGACTGTCATTTTTCCCATATATTGCCGTTTAATGGAACTTCAAACAGCACGACGCATTCTGCGATCTTAGAAGGTAATGGCGTGGAATCACCAGCGCAAGACTTGAACTCGATACAAAAGGCGATTAGAAATCTAGAGATAGGACAGCTGGAAAAGAAATACTCTGCGTTCTTCCAGAGTACAACAGAAGATGTCTTGAATACAATGATTGATCTATTATTGCCCCTGGAAGACAAGCAGGATTTGAAGGTGCAGCTTGTCATTCCATACAACTATCCAGACACACAATGCACGCTGCAGATTAAAAATGGCAACATGACGACGGAAACAAAGAGGTATTTCGCATTGTCGTGAGGCATGAGCTAGTAACTAACACGGCACATTTCAGCGACATACAAGCTGCTTTCGAAGACTACGAATGGCATCAAATGCGACACAAAACCTTGGTTCAGCAGCTGGACTGGCTAACCACCCATTTCAATAATTTGAAATAAACATTCGTCCCTTTTTTTTATTCTCTACATGTGTATACTTTTTTTTTTAAAGTTTTGCCAAAGGAGCAGCACTCTTTTCAAGACCTTTTTTGCCTAATTTTGCCATGGCATTCACACCAAATAGTGCAGAAGCAATCCAGACTTTGACCGTGATACTGCCGTTTTTATTCGCAAATGAATGGCGTCCAACGTCAACCAAAGACTTGTGGCTAGTAAACTGAAAAGTACCCAATGATTTGCGTAATACCTGTGTCCTTGAAGCACCTTTTCTACGTCCAAGACGGCCTGAAACTTCGTATTTGATACCCTGAATAGCCGATGTCAATTGTCCATTTGACACTTGAGGCAATAAACTGTTCCATTGGACTGCAAAAGGCATGTTGTGAGGGAGAGGCGGTTTGACCAATGGCACTCCCTTCATGAATCGACGAGTCAATTGAGACCATCCGATTCTTTCAGAGTTGATTGTTAGATATTGTGCTAAAATCTCGGCATTCATGTAGGGATAGTGAACTTGTATGAAACGCAGATCGACAAATTTACCGGGATAAAGTGATGTGATTAGTTTTTCCAGAGGTTCTAGTGTGAAATCTGCAGCGCGCCCAAATGTAGGATCAGTGTAATAGTAAAGCTGAATAGTAACCTTTGAAGGAGAATGTCGAATGGCAGGGGTTGATGTCAAGTGTTTCTGAAAGAAATGCTTTAATGCGGCCTTGGTTCCTCCGTCTTTCTCCCACATAATGTTGTTACGAGTATTGCGAGAAAAACAATACACTGATGTATCCCAGTCTTGCTTACCCTTCAAACTAAGCGCTTTGATACTCTTTGACATTTTTTTTGCTGGTGTAAAGAAAAACAAAAAAAAAGCGCAACCCCTCCTTTAACCCCCTCCCCTCATCAGCCATCATTAGGCCTGATTAAAGTGGAGAGTTAATTGCTAGGGATTGGACCCTAATCAAGTCACTGGGCGGTAGACCAACATGTCAACCTTGCAACACAGTGTTAGTCATATTTCTGCAGCTACTTGAGATACATTCATTAGTATATAATTTCAATACATACAAGACTACTATGTGAATCAACGCATTGCCTTCTTTTACAGTTGCAATAAAACATCAAATGAAAAAAAAATATGTTTGAGTGACGATGACCACTGCTCTTTACTAACTAATAAATCAGGGATTTTATAATAAAGATGGCAGAAGGACATTTTTCTTGACTATTTACTCGATTAATATCCTTTATCAAATTAATTATTCTGGTGTATGCTCTCTGACAGCAAAGAAATTATTAAATATATTCCACTGAATGTAACTAATATTAGTGATTTATAAATCTTTAATAGTGCAGTAGATGATAGAATTTCTTCTTTATGTTCAGTTTAAACATGCTTGTTATACAAGAGAACATAGTAAAACATTTTCTATAAAGTGCCATAACCAAACCATATTCTGTTAAGATTCAATTGAGCTACCTCACTGATTGAAAAAAAGAAGTAAACATTCACTTATATTTGATATTTTAAACAAAAGTTATGGCCTAGCATAAGTACACTCTTTTTATCGTAGCGAAAGCAAGATATGAAAAACAGATGTAAAGGTTGTTTAATCAAGATACTTGGTACGTTGATCTAATAAGATTTTGCCATAGCAAAGCCAAGATCTGAAAATGAGAACTTGTTTAGAAGCATTTCTCGAGAGAATCAGCCAGCAGGGCGACGCTTTTATCGAATGTAGCAATATTAAACGGCCAAAGTCATACTGTAGTATCGTATGCAGCTAACTACAGCCGAAAGCAGACAGCATGATAAATGAAGAGGCCACCAGAATCCATGAATATCTGGAGTCAAGAAAAAAACTTCAGAAGATACCCAGGCCTCATTGATGATCGAAAATAAAGTTAATTGTAGATATTGGAATACTCGCTGAAGGCAAAGAATTATAATATAAGCGACTTTTGATTGTTTGGCATTTTCAAACTTTCTAACGTAAGGTGACATAAGTTACTTTATTTAGGATGTATTAATCCATTGGTATTTATGATTATCATATCTCTCTGGACTCCCTATTCTCGCTAGTTTTACATAGTAGATATAACGCTTAGCCTTATGTGAAGCATTCTCAGGCCTTAAAAGACAAGTGTAATCTTGGTATAGTTGTCTAGTAAGTTAATAATAAAAACCATGCTCTTCGAGAATTCAAGAGTACAGTGCCCAACCTAACTTGAGCTCTTTGTCTTTTCGACCTAAAATGTGTATCCTTATAAATATTATATTACTCAAAGTATTCAAGTAAAAAGAAAAGGAGATTGATGGGGATATTTTATACAAATAATATATGCTAGCTTTTTTTTTTATCGTCTATTTTGAAGCAATTCTTTCTTGATAACGAACCCAACCATAATATCCTGATCCAATTAAAGCCAAGAAGATGCCCAGACCATTCTAAAACAGCAAATTTAAAATTAATGAAAAAAATGATCGCCCGTTTAAAACTCTTACCAAACCAGAAATTGGATTTTGGAAGATCATAGCTGCTAATACAGTTTGAACACAGGACTAAAAATAGGATTTTAGATATAGTATATGTAGTATACGTAAAAGCATAGATCTACCTTTGCAGTGCCACTGATAGTGTTTGTCAAAGCGGATGTATACTTGACCTGCAAGAACATGGCGATATTGATACCAAAACCGGTAATACCAGTTATGGTCTACTTTATACGTGAGTGGAACTTGCATACCTTGTTGGATCGCCAAAACTTACCATTAACACCCAGAAGTTGAAAGAATAAATGATGTCAGACGTAGATACGATTTCGCCAATTTCACCGGAGAACAACAAGAGAGGGGAAAGGAAAATGATGGCAAGCGTTGTGTTGTAATGAAGCAGTTTCCTGAATAGATTCGGGTTGATAAAATTGTAACAAGATCAAGTCGAAAAAAAAAAGGTTACCATTGATTATTATCCACAGCTGCCAAAGTCTTTTGGACATAGATGCCGTAAAGCGCAACAAAGGCAGAAGAACCGACACCGTACACAACACCAGCCCAAGAAAAGTTGATTTCGCCGTACGAACCGATAACAAAACCCAAAAATACGACAAAACAGGCAACCAAAGCAGGTGCAGATGTCTTTTTTCCAAGGATCACATAGGTAAACAGAATCGTGAAATTGATAGACAATGATCTGGCAACCTACGCGGCATCATTAGCACGTTTGTGGCGACACATCCCACAGACAAACTTACTTGATAAAAGGTAACTTCGACGTATTTCAAGCACAAATTATTCAAAACCAACATGCCAACATAGACAAAAGTCAAAGGTGCAACCCTCTTGGCAACAATCATGTTGAATTCATAAGGTGGAATGATACTAAGGAGCTTGTTGCTACATGAGAGGAAAAGAGAGAGACAACTCAGTCCATGTAGCCCTCTATGTTTCCTTTTTGCTTTTTCCTTACCTTTTACCAAGTTGGGCCCATACTAACAAGACAACCAGAGCTACAACAAGCTGATACCAAGTGACAAAGAGGGCATATGGAAATTCGCTTGATCCACTGAGGATGATCTTGTTCAAAAACACCACCGAAAGGGAGATAACGAAATAAAAACTCACGACGGCAGCAATGAGCGGGAGGGGATGTTGCTTCTCTCTGGCTTGAACGGGTGCAGGCAAGAAGGGTTCTTCGCTATCATCCATGTCCTTGCGGTTCATTTGAATATCATTATTTGAAGAGCTCATTTCGGCTGGTTTCTAGGAAAGAGGGAGGAAGAGAGAGAGAGAGACAAAAAAAAAAGGGGGGGGGGATCCCTTAAATAGAAAATCATTCAGCCCCCTCTCCTCGCATCGCATCGTGTGGCGCCCATTCAAACTGGCAAGATGTCTGTGTCAAAGATTTTTCGCCTTTTCGTCCAGCATTGAAATGCGTGTATTATGTATCGCTGAGAAGCCTAGTGCAGCAAAGTCGATCGCTGAAATATTATCCGGAAACCAGTTTTCGACGGTAATGTAGCATATTTTCTAGTGAATATCCAGTGCATCTAAACCAAAATCCAATGTGTATAGAGACCGTCTACTGATTGCAATGTCAAGAACTACGATTTTACCTACAACTTGAATAACACCCCCACGAGATTCACAATGACAGCCGTCAAAGGACATCTAATGCAGCTGCATTTTGAAGGCGATATAGATAAGAATTGGAAAGATTTTGCATTGGAAGATCTATTCCATGTGCCTTTAAGAAAAACCGTAATACAAGCGAGTATAGCCTTGTCAAACAACATTCGACAGCAGATTAGAGACAACGATGTATTGTTTATATGGACGGATTGTGATCGAGAGGGTGAAGCCATTGGCGGTGATATCGCTGACATATGCAGAGAACATAACCCCAGAATCCAGGTATGGCGAGCTAGATTTTCCACCATGCAACCAAACGAAATACATCGCGCTGCGCAAAACCATGCGCTGCTTGACATACGACAAGTTGAAGCTGTGAGAATTCGATCAGAGTTAGATCTTCGTATTGGCGCAGCCTTTACTCGATTGCAAACTATGCAGCTTAAGCCCTTTTTCGTTGCAAACCCTCGAAAAGTGATCAGCTACGGCAGCTGTCAATTCCCAACGCTTGGCTTTGTGGTGGATCGATACCAGCAGATTCAAAATTTCATCTCTGAGGAATTTTGGAAAATCGTCTTGTCCTATGTCCACCGTCGAGACGATGGCACAGAATTGGTTACGTTTTTCAACTGGAGAAGAGAGCATTTATTCGACCAGTGGGCCTGTTTTGTCTTGTACGAAATATGCTTTGAGAAAAAGATCGCGACTGTGACCAAAGTCAAATCAAAGCAAACATCAAAATGGAAGCCGTTGCCACTGACCACTGTTGAATTGCAAAAGGTCGCCTGTCGTGTTCTTCGCATGTCTGGCGCCCAGATCATGAGCATTGCAGAAAAGCTATACACAGAGGGCTTGATCAGTTACCCGAGAACAGAAACAGATCAGTTCGACCCAGACTTTGATTTCATGTCCTTGATAAATATGCAGACGCAAGATCCAAACTGGGGTCAGTTTGCTCAGCTGTAAGTCTGCTTAGGGTTTTGAGTTATAGACAAGTGTCCACCACTAAACTCGTATGTTAGTTTACGAGATGGCGAATTTGAGCGGCCTCGTAACGGAAAAAACAATGACAAAGCCCATCCACCCATCCACCCTACAAAATACATGAAAACTAGCATATCTTTTGACGAAAAACGAGTTTACGAGTTCATTGTTCGTAGATTTTTGGGTTGCTGCTGGAAAAACGCCGTGGGACACGAAACTATTGTAGAAGTCAATATGGACACCGAGTATTTCGACGCAAAGGGCCTCGTTATCTTGGAAAGAAATTACCTGGAGGTGTATACATACGATAGGTGGACGGGCAACCAGATACCCGACTTTGTGGAAGGAGACGAGTTCATTCCAGACACCCTCAAAGTCGAATCAGGACATACAACAGCGCCGCAGCTATTGACAGAACCTGACCTTATTAGCATGATGGAAAAAAATGAGATTGGCACCGATGCTACTATTGCAGACCATATTCAGAAGATCATAGACAGGAAATATGTCTACAAGGAGAATCAATATTTTAAACCCTTGACATTGGGCATCGCTTTGATCCTGGGCTATGATCAAATAGGTTTTGAAACAAGCTTAAGTAAACCATTTTTGCGAAGGAAGGTAAGTAGACGAAAAAAAAAAAAAAATCGCAACATGTGGCTATACGTTAAGTGATACACGTAGATGGAGTCAGATCTTAAATCTATTTGCGATGGAAATTTCAACAAAGACCAAGTACTTTCAAGAAGTATTTATAGTTACAAGGAGATGTTTTTACGTACTGTTGAAGAGTTCTCCAAAATCAGAGCATCTATGGATCGACACTTTAGAGAAGACGAGGATTCCAGCCGCAATACTGGGGGCTATGACGATGGCAGTAGTGGCTATGGCGGAGATCCTCAAGGTGGTGGTGGCCATGGAAGCGGTCGTGGTAGCCGTGGAGGCAGAGGTAGCCGTGGAGGCAGAGGTAGCCGTGGAGGCAGAGGCGGTCGTGGAGGAGGAGGCGGCCGTGGAGGCAGAGGTGGCCATGGAGGAGGAGGTGATGGCCATGGATTTGAAAGAGGAAATGTCAATAATGGCTGAGATAAAAAATAGAATAAAAAAGCGGAAAGGATATACAATTATAACTCTTTGATATTTATTCAAAGTTAAAAATGTAAGCCAAGATCCATCAAGTTGAAAGATCTTGGATGTATTTATATAAAATATAATTGTCTGTTGTGCCTAAGACAATCCTTGTTGCCTTCGCTTCGGTCTCCGAAGTGGTACAGGCTTTCCTGCCACGCTTTATTTTCAGTATATAATTAAGAATCTTATCTCATAATCCCCTCTTTCTCCAGATCTTTTCAAGCCACGCATTCGTAGCTAACTATGAGTAGTACTGAACAATAAGATGCCCCAGTATTTACTCAAAATCAAATTAACCAACTCGTCGAACTCGTCACCCAACAGGTCAGACAGGAAACAGAGGAACGTTACCAAGGTTGTCCATTACCTTCCTCCATCGTCAAAGAACTGGATCATTGCGCCCAAACAGACAACTTACATAAGACAGTACAAAAGTTCAGAAAGAACATTCCCAAGTATGTCAGTGAAGACTGGGTCACAGCAGAAGCCATCAATCCCAACTTCGCAAAGGATCTCCGACAGCTCAAGCACTTCATGCCGACATCCAGTGGAACAAACAATACAGTTGGGCTGTCAAAAAGGCACGTCGTCATATCACTACAAAGACTGGCACAACAATTCCGTAGATTCATTCTGAATGATAATAAAAAATGTACAATTGTCTTTATATTTTGAATGTAAATGATGATATTTGTCATGTTCAATGTTGTTCTCAAGGACACGGTTCTTAATAAAGAAATGTCTAAATAATCCAAATAAGATGTGTGAAAGACTGCCAGTAGTTCACATCAATGGCGATAACAACAGATGTAGAGGAAGATCATCAGCAGGGAGAAACAGTAGACGAGAATCTAATACAACACGCTCAACTGGATCTCACAAGGATGGCCCATCAGCAGATCCTCCAAAATGCGAACATCATAAACCGATGGCCCTAAAAACTGTTGTTAAGCCTGGACCAAACAAAGGAAGAGAATTTTACAGCTGCTCAGAGAATGACCAATGCAACTCGTTTCAATGGGCAGATGAGGCGAACAGCAACAATTTTAGAAACAATACCTCTACTGACAACAACAGTAGCAGCAATAGTAATGGAGCAGCCACGCCCTTTTGCAATTGCGGAATTCCTTCTGTTGAACGTAAAGTTCGAAAGGACAACGCGAATAAAGGTCGTGCATTCTACTGCTGTGCAGCTGAAAAAGACAAAGCATGTGAATACTTTGCATGGGTGGACTGATCATAAAAGTCTATCCGTATACCCTTCTCCTTATACAACCATATATATATATATATTATATTTCAATAAATTGTATTTGTATTTTTGCTCAAGTTGTATTATATGTCTTTTTCATTTTAGTGCTAAAGTTTTGTGCGATAAACTAATCTGTTTTTTTTTTTTTTATGGGCCATGAAATTTGAGCAAGTTGCATAGATTAATTAGAAGATGCATACACATAGGATGCGTTTTATTTCATTGATCGCATTGCTTACAAGAACCCTGTAGCCAGCGATTAAATACAGTCGTACAGTCAAATGAAGGTTTTCCAAGCTTCTCGTTGACCTTGTTATGCTGTTTGCATAACCACTCACTTAATTTTTTCCTGCTGCCCACTCGAATAGGTTCCTCTTTCATGTACTGCTTGAATTCGCTCTATATTGTTTTATAAAACACATGAATCTGTAGATCGTCAATGAAGCCTCTATTTTACATACACTGAAACAAGGATAATTGTCCACAAGTGATGACATGAATAATCGCATAGATTCCATCTGTGAGGGTGCTGGCCGATCAGGGTAGTATATTGCTGCCGTATGAAGTAATGTCCAGGCTGCTCTGCCAAGTGCTACCGAGTCCGCTGGACAGTTCTTCATGCGCCACGCATCTTTAAAAAAGTCAATTGCACGAAACTCTTGATTGTGGTATGCCAACTAACCATCATTTTTAGGCTCTGGACTTGTCATGGTCGCGTGGTTTACTATTGGGAATGAAGACAAAGCAATAAACAAGAGTTATTTGGAGCTCCTCGAGTTGCGGGGGTTAGTTGAGAGGCAAGACAAGTATAACGTTCTCAAAAGCGATTAAAAAGTAAGTGAGCATTAGAAACTATTGCAACCACCTGCAGTCATAGCAATTTCTTTCCAAAACTCCCGTCTCTCTCTCTCTCAATGTTGTTTTTGAGGTCAAAAAACAAAACAGTCTATGCTAAAACGTGCACCGCTTTTTCTTTAATTTTAAGATTTATACATTTTATTAAAGTTTAACAGCGATGACTTCAGAGGCATCCATAGCACCGTAGCTAACGACTTGACATGAATTTATGAGACAGAATATGGTGTTATTAACACCACCTAAACATAAGAATTTGGGTATTCCATGAATCTGCAGTACAACTCAAACAATACTTTGAAAATCTCATGAGCTTTGAGTGTAAGATGAACTTTGTTGAAAAATAAGGAACGGGTTACAACACACTTGTAAAATTAGAAGCCAAAATTAACGAAACCATCCAACATTGCCTTTCATTTATCAGCCCTTTTGGCCCCTACCTCCAAATAGTCAAATGCCATTAATTAAAGAATAACAATAAAACACAGTACAGTGTCTGGAGCCTGGAATCTGCCAGAAGCTTATTATGAAGCTCAACTTTTGTTAGTGAAATTACCCTCTACTTCTATTTTACTTTCTATTTGACGTGTTGGCATTAGACTCACAAAAAAAAGAGACTATTGAACTGACATTGGGCATTATTACAAGGAACAATGGTATTAGGGCTTGTCTGTCACTAGCAATTAGCAACTTGTGAATCCTTTACAAATAACGCGGGGTCATTACAGCAAAATAATGTATTCATTAATTATTCTCTGTATTACTATGAAGAAAGGTATACTTGTGGCATCAAATTTATTTACTTTATAGAGCTGTGTTATGTACTAGAATTGATATTGACGTGATATCATCTCCAGATAGTTATTTTTTACAGCTTAAAAGCAAGAATTTTAGCTTCGTGTGCCATTTTTTGATCGATTTCATATTCAAAGTGCCCTGGAAACACCGGAAATAGTAACCATTGGGAAAAAACTATATTGTATAGGATTTTGGTGCAGTTTGAGCATGATTTTTTTTTTCGATGCAAAATCACGGATTTTTTCGATTTTTTCCTTGTATCCACACATCCAAAATTATCAATTATGCATTATCCTCAATTTTGACCTCAAAAATGCAACTTTTTATTATGTCATATGTTAGAGGAAAATGATCGCAAAAGACCATTCCTTGATCTGAAAGACTGGAAATGCGCTCTGATTAAGCAAAATATTGACTTTTCCCTCTTGATTTGTTTTGAAGTTTTCTCAATATAATTCCTTCCATAAGCATACGAGAAATTATGAAATAATACCATGGTGTAGAGCGTCCAAAAATACAGCTATTATCATAGACTGACAGCCGTGGTATGCATAGTATCAAAGAATTATATCTTGCCTTAAAGAAGTAATTTTATTTTCTAATTGTACAAATGGAGTTTTTGAAAGAATTTTTCTTTCCTGATTTTGGACACATTTAATCTCCGCTATCAAAGAAAAATAGTAGCTTTTTTTGAAGAAAGCATTAGCTGTGAGAAGCCATAGCTTACCCGATTCAAAAGAAGAACAATTACAGCCTAGTTTATTTAAATGGCGTGGTTTCTGGCCTTTTAATGGCAAAGGATTTCGCAAGATTGCTCACTGAGAGAGATAACGGTAGTCGTATGATCGTGGAATGTACTGGCTGTATAGCCCTGATGTGGATGGTTGAGAGAATCTAACACCAACCCTGGATTTCAACTATGCTGTGCAAACAGCTCTTTCAAGCTTAAATTTCTTAAACTAGTGCCTCCTTTAGTTGCTTCTAACAAGATTAAATAGTGAATTTAGAGAATTCAGGAACAATATGAGATCATATAACAGTCGATTGAGTTTTGCTTCAATGGGAGTTAAGAACAAAAAACAAATCGGACTGCAAGAGAGCAAGAGAGCAAGAGATCTCGTGAGAACAAGTAGCTCGCGGTGGTTGTGTATAAATCTTTAAATTGCACGGAAATGCGTACCATTTAATGGGTAGTGATTTACCTGCGGCTGGAGAACGTCCAGCATTCTCTCAGACATACACTTATGATGCTGATTATGAGTTGCATAATTGTTATGCTCATGCGAGGCATATTTCGAGAAATACATTGGAAAGACTACAGGCATTGATGCATGAAGATAAATTCACTTGTAGAGCATTACAGGTACATGTCCCAAATTGCCGATGTGATAGCAGATGAGCAGCAAACCAATAAAGTGGGAATTCTGAGACTTCCCAACCTCAAGCTAATCTTTCGTGCGGATGGTACTACAGATAGAAGGAGAGATATAACAGACCAACGAGTACAGTTGAGCTTGCTGATCAACTGCAAACTTTTGCCAATTATCGTTTACGTGTTGGGATCGGTGAGGTTCCAGGATTCAGGTTTAACGGCAATGATTTTGCTCCTGCCGCTGACACCGATTATATTCCCATGTCATTGGATAGGGTGGTTCCTGGTACCCAAGCTACCCAAGTTACTCAACCTACTCAAGATTATGGATGGGGATTTCTGAGACTCTTCCATGTAGTAAAAACAGAGCCGAAAACAAAACAATAATGCTCTTAGTTCAGACGGTTTCCTTACCTCCTCTTACCTTTCTTTATCTATTTTTATAACTTGTTTATTTGACCAGGCCCCAGGAAGAGAAATCTTGCGCATTTTTACCACTCTTTAGTTGTTTACATCTTTCTTCACTTTTCTTTTACCCCTTTTATTTTTTTACGCTTCGTTTGTAGATCCGTTTGTCGAATGAATGACAAGCTTCTTGCTGCTCTATCCGACATGTTGTGACCTTTATTAAGCTGCTTTTGATGGCTCCAGCAATTTTTTTTTTTTTTTTTTTTTTTTTTTTTTTTCAAACGTTCATATAGTCAACATGTCCTCAAAGCCAACATCTGTCCGCAAGTTTCTCTTGAATGTCCCGCCACCATCCAACCAAGTGAAAGATGCGATCATTCTTGAGGAGCTGAGCAAACTTCAAACAAAAAAACTGATCAATAAATCTTCATTGCCAAAGCCAACAACAGCGCAAATCATCCGTAGCAATGCATTGAGAGCACCAGAAAAGCGCAAATTAGCCAGCAGCAGTGGGCCTCTTTCTGAGATCAATCCAGACTCTGACCGAGTCGCAGTTCCGGTCAAGAAGTTTAAAAGGCCATCATGCGGAAATGGCACTCTAACATCTTCGTCATCGTCTGCAGCTCCATTGACACCACCAATACCAACAGCAAGCCCTACCACAATCACCACAATCACCACAACCACAGCCACAGCCACTGAAAGTCTCGGTATTTCTAGTGACAGACATGGCTCAGATGATTCTAGCAGTAATATATCGGACAATACCAAGAACAAAACCACAGATATCGTTGATATTCTTGCGACTATCTTCCAAACAAGAAAAAGAAGTGCATCGCCAGAGCAAGCCAAGGGAAAAAGCGCATCACCTCAATTAGCCGCGCCTTTACGACCTAGCAGCGCTTCCTCACTATTAACAGAGTCCTCTCGAATTGCTGGCCCTTTACCTGTCCAAACAAAAGGAGAGGATACTTTACCTCCATCAGTAGCAGCAACAGCAGCAACAGCAGCAGCAGAAGCAGCTCCCCAGACCACTAATATATCTCCAGTAGCACCGCTTCCAGTTGCCACTGCTTTCCTAATGCCTGATGCATTTAGCCCTACTTCTCCAATGTCGGGTCCACCCTCACCCGGATCGTCAGCTCGACCACATGTTGAAAAGCCATCTGTTAATGCTAGTCTTTATTCTAATGCTGATCTTGGTCACGATAAGGCTCTACAATTGCCAAGTCCTCCCCATTTAGTACATCCAGCTAGTGCCTCCTCAGCAATGGCGAATCCTCCATCCAACCGCAAAAAGCTGTCAAAGAACCAACAAAAGAAGCTTAGAAAGATGAAGAAAAAAGCCGCTAATGCAACCAAGGGACATGAGGATTACCCAATAGAGACGAAAGAAGCTGGATTTGACGATTTATTCGAGGATTATCAAAAGGCCTCAAACTCGAAGCGAAAGCCTAATCAGCAACAGGGCAACAACAGAAAGCGAAACAACAAGACATCCAATCATCCTCAGCAGCAGCAGCAGCAGCAGGTTAACAACTCCAAGCAAGCAGCCGAGGGATCTGCCAAGCTTCAAAACACCACATATCATAAGCGGGCTAACGGCAAACCCAATGTGCAATCGTTGAAGCAGGAAAATGGCTCTACAGTTAACAGCGCCCAAAATCAAACACCAATCCTACCTATCGACAACTGCGCTTCTTCTTTGGTTGGTAATAAACGTTCGATTGAGGACATTTCAAGAGAAAGTAAGTAGCTTTATAGCCGCTTAGGTGCAACTGACCAACAATTGTATTGTAGTAATAGGCGCTCCTAACCCTATCAAGATCAATGCCAATCAGCCAAACAAACGTCAAAAGACCAAGAAGCCGTTTGTTCCTCTCGTGACATGCCGATTCTTTGCTAATGGTTACTGTAAAGATGTGAGTATACGGTTATATATGTTGCCAATGCACACTAATTGACAAGTTGCGTTTTCAGGGCGACGCTTGCACATTCAAACACGACATGGCTGATGTTGTAGCTCGACCAAACCCCAAAAAGAACATTGTATGCGAGTTTTTCAAAACAGGCTCTTGCTGCAAATTCGATGCCTGCGACTATTCACATGTAAGCAATCTGGAGGCCTGGCAGCATGCACTTTTGTATATCTAACATTGTCATTTCGACTTGTAGGATTTGAAGCTGGAACCTTGCAAATTCTTTCACCTAAACAACAATTGTCGTAATGATGACTGTCCGTACTCTCACTCGCCGCTCAATCAGGACATGTTGGCAAAGCTGACCAGCCTGACTGGCCCTTGTTATTTTTATCACTTGAAGGGCGTATGCAACGAAGGCGATGTCTGCCACTTTTCGCACGAGCCTATCACTGATGAGCAAATGCGCGATCTAGAAAAGATTGTTCGACCTTGTAAATTCTTTCATTTGGAGGGTCAATGCGTAAAAGACGGATGTTACTTTTCTCATGAAGACGCAGATCCCAAATTGGTGGCCCAGTTGAAAGAGCAATCTAGAAAACAATAGTGAATAATATTAAATAAACGGCTGAAAGCCACTCTCTCGAGCGCTACAAGTTGAAAGTCTTTTGTCTGCGAATAGAAGATACAATGCCATGTCCTTTGGCAATAGGCACAACCTCATGTAACAATCCTTCAGCTATCATACTTGCAATACAACCAACAAGACTACCAGAAATTTATAGAAAGAAAAAACCAATTACTAATGATTTGTTTGCATTGTATTTTTTTTTTTTTTTTCTTTCAACAATTGAGAAAACAATATATTCGAACGCTAGAAAATTTACTCGCGGTTACCACGACCTACGTATCAAAATGCATCAGTGTGCGTTGCTCAGACGAAATCAATAGAGATCAATCAACTTACCAAGACCGCCACGGAACTCGGGCTTAAAGTCACCACCAGCACCTTCCTTGCGACGATAATCGCCACGGTCAGTACGGGGACCACGGTTTTCACGACCCTCACCACCGACTAGATTTGAATTGTTAAGACTGGTTAACCCATGATCAACATGACAATACACTTACAAGCACGACGGGGAGCAGCAGGACGAGCAGTCTTCTTCAAGGTAGCGGGAACAATTTCTTGAGGCAAGTGAAGGACTACATGGAAACCCGATTAGCTTGTCACTCAATCCTAGCACACGGTTAATACATTACATTCACGGAGGTAGTCAATACCCTCGTCAGTGAGGGTATAGTAGTACCATTGCCAAGAGAACTGGGTCTTGACGAGACCCTTGGAAGTCAAAGACTGCATGAGCTTGATAACTTCGAGGTTAGGGACATCAATATCAGCGTGCTTGGGGAGGTTGTAATCCTTGGGGGCGACAAGGGCACCGTCTATTGTACGTCTTCAGTCATCTGTTTCCCTGTTATGCTCTTACTCATTCTACAGCTTACCCTTGAAAAGAGCCGAGTAGACAGCCTTTCTGTTCTCCTTGGAAATAAGCATGTTGGGTTCTATGGCATGGAAACAGATTAGTATCAGCCTATCTATTGCTTGATTGCATCCATATTCGGCATCCTCCTCAGAGTCATGTCCTGTGTCCGTCCTCAAAGTCATCATCTATTGTCTGTCCTTGACTCTTTTCCGACAGTATTTTTGATTCTTCATCTTTTGCATGGCCTTGTGCGTCTGACTTATCGATGAAGCTCTGATGATAAAAGAGCTGCTGGCTGCTGGATTCCACTAGAAGGACGAATGGACGGATGGATGGAAGGATAATAGAATCGTCTGGATGCATGTCTGTCGTGGATATTCTCAATTCACGCAAATGATAATCTCTTTCAGCCAGCTCTTTTTTTTTTTTTTTCTTTTTTTTTTGTGTGTTGATTCGTAATGTGGATTGTAGTCTCTTTGGATGGATGGATGGATGGATGGATGCAATCAGGTATCGTTGGAACTTACCGATGCGGGGAAAGAAGGAATTATAGACTTGAGCACTTGGTTTGGCTTGAAATGGTCCTTTACCTCAAGAACTTCCGCCTGTTGGGTGTTTCACAGTCCGCGTTATTCACCATAATGGTATCATACCGCACTGCCAATGCTCTACAATTTCTTGCATCGTTTGAAGTATTTTATGATTTACCAACCGGCATGTCAAACAAAAATTATCAAGGGTGCCATTAGACTCGGTTTTTATATTTTATTGTATATGTTTATTTTTTAAGAGTTTGGATAAAACTTGATGCCACAACCACCGATTGCAGTAGTCAGAAGGAGCTCTTTTGCTGCTTTCACTTTCTTGCGCTTCGTCCATTGAGGGACGGTGGCTCTTCCCTTACCTTTTCCTTCGTACTGCTCTTCAATTTCAGAATACTCATATTCTGAATCAGAATCAAGAGCCCCATTGTATACCGAGGTCTTGATCGGATATATTGGTGGTTTCGAAGGACCTCCTGGATCACGGAAAGGAACAGGACAACAAGTCGAATAATGGCCAAAGCTATTATTTGCGAAAGTGGCTACGAAAGTTGAATTGGCTTCTGGGATATTACTAGAGACTTTTCCTGTAGAATTGCAGTTTTTGGGCGAAATTGGAGAAGTTACAGGAGCAGGCTTGGCTGGTTGAACAGACAAATCATCTTTGGGAGCAGCGTTATCCATGGAAGAAGCTGCGAGGGTTGATTCGACTGTAAAAGCGTCTCGTTTGAGAGTGCAAATTTTGACTGGTGTTGGAGGACCTGGGTCAGCATTAGAAGAGACATTTCCTGAGAAAGTATTGTCCATAGGAGGAGAGCTGGAGAGTCTAGCGTAAGAAGGCTCATTTTCAGAGATAGAGATATCGGCAGGCAAGATCAAAGAGCTTTTTGATGATCCCACGTCAGATGTCGTAGTTGATCCCTTGAGTCTTTGTATCAAAGCTTGGAGAGTTTTGGCATTCCCTTCTTTAGCAATCCGAACACCTCTAATCCCCTCAATCAGCTCATTTTGTGAAGCAACAAACTGCTCTGTGACGGTACCAGGAGCACGACCATTATTATCAGGAGCTTCATTATCTATAGAGACGTAGTTTTTGGTAAGATGATTAATCATCCCTTGATATGTTGTGAGAATTGTTCGAAAATCGTCTTTGGCTCGATTTAGATTGTTGAAAGAGTTTTCGTATGCTGCATAGGTGGTTGCCTTCTGAGTTGATTTAGATGGTTGTCTTTTATAGTTGGCTGGCAAGTGTTTTCGATGGTGAGCATAAATGAAATTAGAAGAATAGCCCTTTTCGTCAATGTTAATATGATTCCTACTGCTGCTATTTCCATCATTTCCGCCTCTGCTGTTGTTGTTGTTGTTGTTGTTGTCATCGTTACTTGAATCAATATCGGAACCATCGTCCAAAAAGAAGTTTCTAATGTAAGGGTAATAATTGATGGCCATCATTTGAACAGAGCGATAATTAAAGAGAACAATGGCAAGAACACAAAACCCCAGGATTACTTCAAGTCCAAGTAGGTTGGATTGTTTGTAGTCAAAAGGGCCCTTCAAACCCAAGTTGTCATCGACCGTAAGATTTCCTATCCAAGAATCATTTGAAAGGGAAATTTTCTTGAAAAATGAGGGCACTACCGAGACAAGCAAATTAGGCTGGCAGTGGTTCACCACTATTGATGAATATGCGCTATTAGTATGCTTTCTTGCCTGACTGAAAAAAAAAAAAAAAAAAATTGAGGATAATTACATTGGTAAGTGTTCAGCTGATAGAAGATTGCCTGGTAAAAGTTGTCGGACATAGCCTCAATGTATAAAGTCTCAGGAACAGACACTGTTGAAAGAAGTTTCAAGTCGTGACACAATTGAAAAACTACATCTAATGTTAGTATGTGCTGGTTTCACGCATACAACGAATAAAGCTTACAGAGCTTCCTGGGTCCAAATAAAAAATACAATGCTGAAATGCTCAAGACACCAACTGATGCGTGCAAGGTGCTCATCATGGTTTTATCTTGGAAAGACGGGGGGAAAAAAAATTAGGCTTGTATTGGCAATTACTTCACTCTCTTTATATAAGAAAAAAAAACTGCGTTGTTGATTGTAGTCATTGTTGTGCTTGATTATTGTCTTAGAAATAAAAAATTAATATACTAAAAAATAAAAGAAAAGTTAATGAAGCCTTTGAAATGTTTTTTATGTACACTTGATATAACCGTAATATTCGATATGAGAGATTGCAATATGCCAAACATTTCTAAATTGAATAATAACTAGGTTGCAAACAAGTAAACCTACACTCTTGTGTACTTTTTAATTACTTTACTCACTAAATTACAAATACATACAAGTGGCTCATTCATTGCTCATTAAATATTTGTTTGGCATATATTTCATCTACAGGATCCGCGTTTCTAGAAAAATACAAAAATAATCAAGCATTTCTATAAAGTTTGCCAAAGGAGAAAATAAGACGACTTGAAACAAATATTAAACTTTTTAAAGACGACAGTAGGCAACTTAAAAAAGTTGCCAGCACTCCTTATTATACCTTAATATTGCACTTTCACTGAATTGGTAAAGGCCTGCACTCTCTAGTTGAATCTCTCCGCAATTATCATACATGGTAACATTAGTTGATCCTATCATGAAAAGATGTAAAGGGATACACAGTATTCGTATGGTAAATGCATATTTATTAAGAGAGATCACAATTTGATGGTCCATTTCTCAACATTTGCTGCATAAGATACGTTTTGTGTGAGGAACATCATTTAAAAGTGAAGGAAGACTTTGCATGGAAGATTTTTTATTCTGAATTGTGCATTTTACATGTGCGGTATTCTGGATTCAGTTCGAATGTCAACAATAGATGTTTCTTGTAATTCAGAGGCCCATACAGCATAGATATTCCATAAAGTGGATAATAAAGGCTATGTATTTCTATTTGCAAAATTAAAAATTGTAAATTTGGGATAGATTGTCTAAATAAAGTACCTTTAGTGTTAGTTATTTTGTTCATTTGAAACCATTAGTTCCGCAGAAGCAGATTACCACTAGTTGGACATGTGAGTTTTTTCAATCAAGGCTTTGAGTTTCTTTATGGTATGGACGTAAAGATTATATTATTTTGTAGTGTTCAAGGGTTAAAAAAAATTGTTCTGGATGTATTCGACGAACACTTTGGATCTACATAAACTACAAAAATGTAGTTTTGTGATGGCGAAAAAGAACATATTAGGGTTGCCGAATTAACGTTATCTGTTTTTGGAAGCTCAGGGCGTTTTTTATAGCCCACTTGATTAATTAATTGCTTGCGCACGAATAATGCACAAATATGTATAGCAATCCTTGATTTATTAAAACGCGAATACATATTTACAAGGCTCGTTTTATATAAAACTAAGCGAATAGTATGCTTACATTACAAAAATTCATGTTGCTCACAAAACAGATGTCAATAATGATATATTGTATAACTGTGACCAAGGTAAATTGAAGCTTTGAGCAGGAGCGAGAGACGTCATGAATTAAGTGGTTAGATTCTACATTTAATGGAAAATGCATTCATGCTGTATGATTTTCTGCAACATGTGAATTCTTCTTTTGTTAATTCCTACAGTGAAACGTGGTAGTATGTAAATGTTATCTACAAACTGTGAACCAATAACACAAAATAGAGTTAATACCGTAATAATAATTAAAGTAGCATAAATTCTCACCCAACATGCAGCATTTAATTTCCCTTCTTTTCTTTCACTCCTTTCCAACTTAAAGCCTGTCATCATGGTTATACATTCACCTCTTCCTGATATCAAAGTCCCTGAAACTGGCATTCTGCAGTTTTTGTTTAAAGACAATCCTCACCATATCCCACAAGACCGTAAAATACTCATTGATGCATTGTCTGGAGAGAGCTTGACTTATGGAAAACTCAAGGACGACATTTTTCGTTTTGCTGCTACACTTCAGGACAAGTTTGGCTTCGAGCGTGGCGACGTTGTCGCTATTTACTCTCCCAATCAGGTTTGTAAACAAACAGAGGTGTCTACATAAACACTGACAAATATCGTCACCATTCAATAGGTAGATTATTCGGTGCCTTTACTAGGTACTATTGCAGCCGGTAAGTCAACCAGATATATACTATGAACTTCAATATTGATACGAGGTATCCTGTAATCAGGCGGCTCTACTACACCTGCAAATCCTGCATATACACCCAAAGAACTTGCCTATCAAATGGAAATGACTAGTGCCAAAATATTGATTGCACATCCATCCAACCTCGAGCTAGCTTTAGTAGCAGCAGATATGGTAGGTCTTTCAAAGGAACGCATCTTTGTTTTTGGCGGAGCAGCTGTCAACGGAGTGTTGCCTTACTACCAAGTATTCTTGAATGAGCGTCGTGCTACGCCTGTCGAATTCACAGCGGAAGAAGCGAAAGACTCTGTTGCGTATCTCTGCTTCTCCTCTGGTACTACCGGTAAGTTGGGAGGAGTCTGGACATTCAGATCCTGGTTATAATAGCTATTCTAACCCTTTGGATGCCCTATGAGTAGGTAAAAGTAAGGGTGTAATGACAACGTAAGTATCAGTGGTAGCCTGCCCTGTCATATACAACGTGTATAATTGACTTGATGATATCGTAGACATTCTAATATTACATCCAATGTGTTGCAATACTTTACTTTGGATCGTGCGTTTATCAACGCAGACAAGGATACCGTACTTGGTGTTTTACCCTTTTACCATATGTTTGCACTTTCGGTTCTGCTGCATTCCATGTTGTATATGGGCATCCCTCTTTATGTCATGCCCCAATTCGATCTCGCCCAGTTTTGCAAAGTTGTTCAAGAGCATAAAATCACCTTTTCTGCGCTTGTACCGCCTATCATATTGCTTTTAGCCAAGAGCCCCATTATCGATCAACATGATTTGACTTCCTTGAAGCTTGTTATTTGTGGGGCTGCCCCTTTGGGCAAGGATTTATCTCAGCAAGTTAGAAAGAGAATCCCTACAATGATTGTCAAACAAGGCTATGGACTTACAGAGACTTCCCCATGTGCTGTCATAGAGCCTACTGATCGTGTTGTTGATGGTAAGAGCTAACCAGCATGGCGTTTAATATATATAAAACATTTTACACATATACCAAATAGGGTCAACTGGTATTCTTATGTCTAATATGACAGCAAAGATTGTCAATGAAGAAGGTAAAGGTAAGTATATCATGATAAAATAAAACTATTGCTTTGGAATGTCTTATTAATAATACCGTACAACTATACCGTAGAGGTTGATACCGGCGAGCGTGGCGAATTATGGCTCAGAGGTCCAAATATCATGAAGGTACAAACATGAGCAACATTTACATATGAGTATTCCTCACACAGCACGTTGCTTTAAAAGGGCTACATTAACAACCCTGAAGCGACTGCGGATTGCATTGATAACGAAGGGTACTTTCACTCTGGCGATGTTGCGGCCCACGACAAAAGCGGCCACTTTTTCATCGTAGATCGTATCAAGGAGTTGATCAAATACAAGGGCTTCCAAGTGCCACCTGCAGAGCTAGAGGCGATTTTGCTCAATTCCCCCATTGTTGCTGATTGTGCCGTAATTGGAGTATATGATGCAGAGCAGGCCACTGAGCTTCCTCGCGGTTACATCAAACTAAAGCCGAACATCCCAGAAAGCGAAAAAACCGCCAAAATCATCAAGAAGTTTGTTTCAGATCAAGTCGTCCATTACAAACAACTGCGCTCTATCAGGTTCATTAAAGAGATCCCGAAAAGCCCTTCTGGCAAAATCCTCAGAAGAATCCTTCGAGATAATGCAGCAGAAGAAGAAAAGCAAATGAATTTGAAAAATAAACTTTGATAGAATCGCCTTGTGCAAAGCGATATTAATGTTTGCTACGTAGCTGTTCAATAAGCTTGCAAGACATGTATATTACTCAAGTGCCATTTTTAACTGTTCATACGTTTTTCAAGTAACTGGTGGAGTGCGATGTAAAGTTGAAAATAATTGGGAGCACTGTCAATAGCCGTTACATATTAGAAGCTTGTGCATAATTGTTTTTTATAAAAAAAAGAATTATATGGTGAAAATTTACTGATTCCAGTCAAATTATCCATTAGCTCACCGAGGAAACGGGATATAGCTGAACCTGTCAAACCTAAAAAAAATTTGTCGCTCTGAAACAGAAGTCTGTAAAAGAAACATCTGCGTATTCCTCTTGATTGCTAATAACGTTTTTTTTTCTCCCATTTGACTACAGGATGCCACCATCAACCAGCTTGGAGACTCGCGATGCACACATTGACAATGGAATTTCAAGGAGAACATCAGTTGCTGCGACATTGAGTAGCGAACGAACAGCCAATCTAGAAAAAGAATTAGACAATACAAACATTGACGATACTGGAATGGAGAGAAATCCGACAAAGAAAAACAATCTCTTTTTGACATTTGGTGGTCTACAAATTGCATTGTTTTTAGCTGCGCTTGACAGGTAAACATTGACCATCGACCCATACATACGCAGAGACTTATGTTTGCTCTTTTTTTTTTTTTTTTTTTTTTTTTTTATTATTTTTTTTTTTTTTTTTTTTTTTTTTTTTTTTTTTTTTTTTTTTAATTTTTTTTTTTTTTTTATATTACTTAGTACTATTGTTTCTACAGCCCTGCCTCGCATTGGATCCGAATTCAACCAAATGTCGATTGTAGCTTGGGTTGCTACTGCTTATATCCTGACATTTGACGCTTTTCGTAAGTCTTTGTAAAGCACTACGCATTTTACTGCATACCAATGACACATAACATATGTTCAGAGCCACTTTTTGCAAAATTTTCTGATATTTTCGGCAGAAAATGGATTCTAATATTTGGGATTGTCATATTCTTACTAGGCTCAGTGCTCTGCGGCGCTGCCAAGGTAGTGTCTGTTGCCATAAAGATGGTTTATTTTGTCCCCTTACGTATTGTGCTGTGTAGAATATGATCATGTTGATTGTTTGTAGAGCCATTGCTGGTATCGGCGGTGCTGGCATCTTTTCAATGGTAACGTTTTTTTCTATGCGCCTTTCTTGATCAATACTTACTCGATATTAGGTCTTTATCATCATCGCTGATTTGGTTCCACTTGAGAAAAGAGGAAGTTATCAAGGGTTAGTCGACGTTATTATAAACCATAATATGCCTTATCCACCATCTGTTTGTCTAGTATTGTCAATGCTGTTTTTGCTCTGTCCAGCGTATTTGGGCCCTTGATTGGAGTATGTTTACCGACAACAGGAATAGGATAATTATTGTTTACTGATAAAAAAAGTTGCACGTGTTGAAATAGGGAAGCTTCACTGACTATGTAACTTGGCGCTGGAATTTCTACATCAAGTAAGTAATATCTGTGATCTCGAGTTGGTTAGGCAGATCTGTTTACAAACATTTATCTATACAAGTTTGCCCATTGGTGCAGTTGCCCTGGCTGTTTTAACATTCTTTTTGCATCTACCGGTTCCTAAGGGTGACCTCAAGGACAAGCTCAAGCGGATCGATTATGTTGGTACCCTGATTGTTCTTGCGTTTGCCACTCTCTTCTTGCTGGCTATGAATTTCGGCGGCCAGACATTTCCCTGGAAGTCTGCAGCTGTCATTGTTCCTTTAGTCTTGACAGGTCTTTTGGTCGCTCTGCTAATTTTTATTGAGGGCAAGGTTGCTGAGCCTTTGCTGCCTCCTCGTTTGTTCAAGAACCGCACTATTTCTGCCGTTTTAGCTACTAATTGGTTCTTTGGCATGACGTTTTTCAGTATGGTGTATTATCTTCCAATCTACTTTCAGGTTGTTCGAGAAGACTCGGCCATGTGGTCTGGTATTCGCTTGATTCCTATGGAGCTACTGATTGCTGTCTTTTCTACTATCTCTGGCCTGTTTATCTCAAAGACTGGTATTTTCAAGCCTCTATTACCAATCGGTATGGGGCTGCTTACCTTGTGTGTTGGCTTAATATCCTTGTTTGGTCAAGATACTTTGTTTTCAGAGATCTACGGTATCACAGTTATTGGAGGAAGCGGTCTCGGCTTCATGTTTTCGTCTGCTATCATTGCCCTGCAAGCTTCAGCTGAGCCTAGGGATATTGCCGTAGTTACAGGCCTCGGCAACTTTTCAAGAGTAAGCTTTTATTTGTTCATGGCACAGCAATGCTGATACATTGTTTTTAGATACTTGGCGGTGCTTTAGGCGTGGCGATCTCGTCTGCTATTTTAAATTCAAGCTTGGCCCAGGACCTTACTGCTCTCGTTCCTGCTGATGTCGTTCAAAATGTGTTGGCTTCTTCTGAATATGTGAGACATGGTTGTCCTCCAGAGTACGTCCAGGATGTCTTGGATTGCTATCTTGATGCTCTTCGGCTGATATGGTACGTAATGACTGCCATGTGTGGTGTTGGTTTTTTCCTGTCGCTCTTCGTCAAACCTGCTCCTATTCTCAAGGCAGACCAAAAGCAACAAAGCGACGCAAGTGCTGACAGGGATGCCACTGCTGATGCTAAGATTGAAACACCTTGTGCTTTCATTGATCATGAAACTCACCCTGATCACGTCAAAGAAAGTGTCCTCGCCATTGATATGCAACCATCAAAGGATCAAGTTGCTGCTCACCATCACCATGACGATGGCGCAAATTTGAACAAAAGAAACTAGCGTTCCTCTCTTGTTTCCTTAACCCTACTTAGAGTACTGTCTCGACATCTGTCGTTAATACGTTTGTAAATAGCCATTCTAATAATTTCCCCCAATGTATAAATTAACCTTAAATTTGAAGTTTTGAACAACAAGTAGTAAACTTTTTTTTTGCAAGTAAGCAAGCAAGCAAGCAATCAAGCGCAAGCTTATTAGAAGTTTTTACATTCAGAGCAGGCATCACCATATATGTAGCCGAGTTGCGCCATTTTGCCGCAAAAAGAATCTCTTTAAGGACATTTAATAATTATGACCTCGTCCAGTACGCAGATCTTTATAAATACAACTTTCACGAGTTAAAAATTTACAAGCATCACTCTACATGCAGATTAAATGCAGAATACCATTTTGCATGAAAAAGCAGCGTTTTTGGGTGAGCCAACATTTAATCCATCAATATGAGAGGGAGCGAGAAAGATTGATTTATCCAACATAATCATGCAAATAGTTGTATTGAGCATATGAACATAAAGGACACTGCTTAGCACACAGTTTCAATCTATATTTAGTCGAGAGGGAGGTGTGAATGATAGCATTTCAAATGCAGTGGCTTGGCAGTCTAAAAACCTGTATAAATACTAGTGGAAATCTCATTTATCTCTCGCTTCTTTTCTTTCTGTACTTTTTCTTTTCTTTATACGTATTTCATGAATAACACAAGATATAACTGTCGCTGGGAGAACTGTAGCAAAATTTACATTGACCCCGAACATCTCTACAGCCATTTAACAAACGATCATGTCGGTCGAAAGTCGACTGGTAATCTGTGCTTAACTTGCCACTGGGAAGATTGCGATGTATCTGTCATAAAGAGAGACCACATCACTAGCCACCTTCGTGTGCACGTTCCTTTAAAGCCTCACCATTGCAACGTAAGTGTGTCTACATGTATATGATTGTTGTTGTTGTTGTTTTTTTTTTTTCTTCCAGTCTTGAATTAAATCACCCTCATTTAGTTTTGTGAGAAATCTTTTAAGCGTCCTCAAGACTTGAAGAAGCATGAAAGAATACACAACGACGAAAATGTTGCATCTGCTAAACCCCGGGCCAATCGCTCGTCAGGGTACATGGCACCTCTTACACCTCCAAGACAAGCTGATATGTCGCTATCACCCAACCCAACTGTAATTAGCCATGCTTCTTTGCAAGTGCCTATTTCACCTCCTCATAGTAGTAGTACATATTCTGAAGGTAAATACAAACACATTTACTCATCACTATTTTTGACTTACAACTATTTTTCCCTCAGACAGCTGGATGCAGCAACAACAGCATTCTGCTGTATCGCCCTCATCTGACTGCTACCATAGCTTCAACAGCGCTAGCTCTCCATCAATCAAACACGAGCCCTCCACTCCTTATTCTCTACCCAATTTTATACCTGATGATATCATGAACAATTTGATGTTTGTAGACGAAAGTTCAAACCAGCTGAAAACTGAGTACAATTCAGGTAGAAATCTATTTTTAGTCGACGATATATTAAAGCTCACTGAATGCATTGTATATTTAGAAATGATAAACAGCCTCGATATGTTCCAGAATCTGGTAGATAACGGTTCTATCAGCCCAAATTCGCTCAGTGTGAATAACGAAGAGCAGCTGAACAACTTCAACCTTTGGTTAGCTCAGCTTACCGAGAGCATTGAGGGCGGGGTGGCTGCATCAACTACTGCTACGACTAGTGCGACTAATGCATCATATGATTACCCTGCTGTAAAACAACAACAACAACAACAGCAACCCCCACAACCACAACAAACAAATTACGCTGATATGCTGCTCCAGTTTAACGGCAATTTACCAATAAATGACACTAGTTTATATCCTACTGCAAATGCTGCAAGCAATCCAGAGCAAGACATGTACGTTCGGTCTCAACCTATCATGCAATCTTCGACTATGGACTACAATCCTACAACTCCCTCAAAACTCTATGGTGATTACAGCTTTCCAATAATGGACACAACAGCGACGTACAGTTACTCAAGTGACTTGCCCCAAATGAACGGAATGCGGCACCATTATGTCAATGTACCTGGGATCGTCAACACCAACAATTACTTTACTCCTGACCTTCGAACCACACACAATTTGGGCAGTTCAAAGGACGATGTCAAATACAAGAGATCGCCCGTCGATGCAGAATCCAAAGAAGAAAAGGCTGCCGAACCATTTAAGCCTGTCAAACCTACTTTGGTTGAATCCAAAAAGAACGTTACGACCATGATGAATGTGTTTGCTAGCGCAGATGATGTGAATACCACCAAGAAGACGTGCTCCTCTTCATCGTCTTCCACGGTTGCTTCTTCCGTCGTCGCTGGTGATGAAACCGACAAGCAGCAGTCCCGTGCCAAGAAATCACCCGTAAGTAACGATGTCTTGGATCTCTTGGTGAGTGATATGTCAGACTTGGCCATCAAGAAAGAGGAACAAACCGACAGCAAGGAATTATTGTATCCAATTGCAGACAAATCCAAATTAGAGAAGCACCAACAATTATTGAAACAGTTGAGCCAATGGGTCAATAAGAATTATAAAGACCAGCATAAATCCGTTGATGTATCTTCACCCTCATCTGTTCAAGTAAAGTAAAGTAAATGTAGCCATTTCTCCTTTTTCTTTTTTTCCTTTTCTTTTTTTTTTTTTTTTCTCCCTGTAATATGCAATAACTCCACAATCTACTCACAGATGTTGAATTTTAGCGACTAAAGCTTTCAGATGATTAGATGTTGCATTAATTTGCTGTAATTGATATCTCTTTATAGCTTTTTTTCTCCCTGTATCATAAAAATAAAACCGTTATATAACATTTCATTCTTTCCATTACATCATTAGCAAAACCTTAATTGCTTGCATTTGTGGCGGGTGAAAATGTCATATACACTGGCCATTTAGTGTGGCTCGAGATTTGATTGAATAAAAAAAAGTCTAAATCCGGTAATTCACAGTTTGTCTTAAAAATAGATAATAATTACAATTAGACATTTTATTTCTAAAGCAACGAAAGTGTACAATATGCCTAGTTTCGTGTCATTATCAGTGGTATTATTCTACAATTAATGGCTATAGCTGATATGATGCCTCAGGCTTTCAATCAAGAAATAAAACAACCAGAGTCTTTTTTTTTTATTCGATGTAACTGATGTAGTGAGTTTTCCTAACTACCATGATTTATATTACATCGCCTAAATATGCCTTCAAGGCGTTCGCATGCAACGGAAATGAATTACCAAATAATTGGGAAGGTTTAACGGGGGCAATAAACTGATTTCTGAAATGGGGAGTAGAAGGAAGTTTTAAATACCATGTAGTTAATGTCGTCGATGAGGAAATGGAATACGATTTTGACATACAGTTCATAATGTAAAAGCCTAATGAGGTTGATAGAACCTGACAAAATGAAAATACTGGTATTAATTTATATCGGATGCATACTAACGTCATTTCCTCACTACCAAATATTCGTGGCTTTCCAATGCCTTTGTAAACGGATGTAGTCTATTGATACATTGAGAAAATCCGAAGATTCCTTTTCACAAACCTCAACAAGAATTTCTTCAAAAAATATGGTGAAGGTTGGATATGTTTTATCTCAATTCTCATCTCTTGCATTTACTCAGTCATAAATAAAGCTTGTTGGATTGGCTACCGAAATACACATGCCTAGATCTGGTAATACGGTGTATAAGAGTATCGTAAATACTGGACCGGGTGGGCTAAACATGCCGTAACATTGATTGGGCAAAGATGGTACAATACTCAGGCTACAATCCGACTTGAAGCCCATGACATTCCATTTTTAAAAAGAGAATAATATAGCGATTATAGTGCTGTACATCAAAGGAAATCTACATATAAATGATGGGAATTAACTGTAAAAGTTGGATTTTTATAAAACAAATTGCGCAACAGTTTTTAATACGTTGCATAATTCTTCATGAAATGAGGGTTAAAAAATAACTTGTATTTCTTGTTAACTTCTTGGTTGGCTGACATTTTGTTCCGTCTGGACAGCCTTTAATCGACTGTTTAACGCTGTAAAGAGAATTGAGGAACTGAATCCTGAGATCTGCTATTCGTGGCGGTATTCGCTTTTGTGGTTCTAGAATCGCTGAGCAATGATGCTTTTTATATAACCTTGACCTGAGAAATGTTGATTGTTAAAAGTTACAATACTTTGATTGTTGGCATTCTTTGATGGTCTAATCAAGTTGTCAGGTTCTTTGGAATTGACTACTTTCTTTCAAAAGGATGGGGGAATTTGTAACGCCCGGATATTTATTTTGAGTGCACACTGTGTAGGTTATGGACTTGAGTACCCGGGTACACATACACGCCAACAGAAATTTCTGGCGTATGACCCAGAAAACAGCCATGATGAAATCAGACGAGAGACATGATGTTTAACAAGCAGAAAATCATGTAAAGTAACTTTGTCGCATTTTATGCAATTGACTTTTGGTTGCCAAATAGCTGTTCTTCAGCATCTTAACAAAACAGCTCGCCATTTTTGAGCAGTGATATCCTCGATCGTCAAGGATAAAATGCAAATAACAGAGTATATTTATAATATTCACAGAAAAAGTGCTCGAGTATTGTTGTTGAAAGATAATTTAAGGATAAGGTATATCGATCGAAATCAAACATGCCAACCTCAGTGATAATAGTAAAAGATATTATATACTTTTCTAAAAATACATGAGTCTCAAAGTAACCCGGCACGGCTGCATTGCATAATTAATCATCCAAAATTATAGTCCTGTCGTTATACCATGACAACTATAGGAATGTGCATGGTGACTCCCGGATAGATGGTGATGAAATGAGTCGAATGCTTGATACTCTTTCATTATGACATGTATCGGTGATGTGCATCTCTACCAAACCATTGTCTGTGTCTATCATAAGCTTATGGTATTATGTAATTTCATGGAAGAAGAATATTTCTTATACATCGTAACATAGCCGTAAACGATCAAAATATCCTTGCCTTACTGATTTTAGAGAACTCACTGTCCTTGGTCACCATACATTATGTAGGGCAATAGTCAAGGTTACACACCAAAGGCTTGATTATGCCACTTCAATTACACGTGATTTTATGCTAAAATATGTGTCACCATGAGGTTACTGTTTGCGTCTGACTCTTTTTAAAGAAAAGGTAGGCCAAAAGCGTATACTTGATTGTGTAGATTAAGGAAAAAAAATGTACAGAAATATTTATTATATAGACTAGCAAGGCAAAGAGGACGTCAGAGAGAGAGAGAGAGAGAGAGAGAGAATAACGCTACTATGCTCCGTGTTTAAGTCTCTTGGCAGGTCTATCATCAGGTGAGGTTAAAGATACATCATCATTTGTAGTAGTATTATAAGTGCTGTGGGTGTTATTATTGTCGGTATCTGGGGATGCTGCTGTGATATTTGTAGTCGGGAATTGATCATCATCTTGTTGTTGTTCTCTAGTCTCGGGACCTAATGTGATTCCTTCTGTAAGCACGACAGAAAAAAAAAATGCTAGACATCATGCAAATATTTACTTGTGTTAACATGTTTCTTGGATGTTCTCAAAGCATTTGCCCAAGATTTGCTAATCAGCCTTCTTGCGCCCCAATAGCCAATACACATATTCAAGGGCACGCCCAAACTGCTAGCTTCCTTTTCTACCATCTCGAACGCAACCCGCTGCGTACCAATGTCGATGGATTTCCATGATTTACCGACATCTTCTTTCTTCACCATCATGTATTTTTTTAAATCAGACACGACATGTACCATCGTTTTCTGCAGCTTGTATAATCTAAGCCCTGCTTCCTCGTCACTGACATTCATAAACTCCTTGGTGATGCGTCTTAGCTCTACAAGTCTATTGTCCTTCTTTTTGTTTTCGTCCAGCAGCACTTTGGAGGGCGCAGGAATACTACGCTGTGACGATGCAGTGGCGGTGACATTATCTTTGTCCACAACTACTGAATACGAAGTAAGGAGTGGCGGCGCTATGTCATGCTGTTGACTTCTGTTGGAATCCATTATCGATTCCTTCAAAACGTTCAATTCGCTCAAAATAGTGGCGTGACGCTCGTCATAAGCAGCTAAATCTCTTTGAGCAATTAGGAGAGACTTTTGCAATTCATCTACGGTGTCTCGAAGCTGATTTATAGTTTCTGTAATTTGTTGGTTGTCTAGCTTTAAGGCTGTGTTCTCATCCTGTATGGCGTTCAAAGTAAGCTTCAGTGTTGAGTAATCTTCAATAAGATCGTCTGACTTTGGAAAGTCATCAGCGGTATCCTTTGCACAGCTGGTTCTTTCGAGCATTGCGTTTAGATATGAACCCTTTTGATGTATGAGAGAGAAGAAAAAAGAAGGGAAAAAAGATGTAAGGGGGGTTTTTATAACAAGGGGAAGGAAAAAAGAAAAGTCCATTTATGATCAATGCGGAATAACAAAATGTTAACTTTTGGTCAACAAACCACAAAGCATACAAGGTCTACATTAAGGAATCTCAGTTTGCCCCGGGTTCATGCTTGTATGTATAATTGTTTTATTACACATATCCGTCTATCCATTCAGCGTAAAATGTCGCAAAAAATACTTGCACCCGAGAGAAAAAAAAAAAAAAAAAAAAAAAAAAAAAAAAAAAAAAAAAAAAAAAAAAAAAAAAAAAAAGAGGAGCACCAATGAAGATTGTGCAACAGCTAAAGTACATCGTTTGGGTCATTCATTGCCTAACGATAATACAGCTCCAGATTCATACCATCATGCAATTCGTCTAGTGAAATGTTAGCAGATATACGCCCGTAAAATAAAGATTACCCACAGTCTGCCAAAGTAATGTGATCCTTGAACTCTTTGTACCATTTCTTTAAAACAATCTTGCTTGGATCTGTGCCAATTTGTGCAGCAACTAGTTTTTTGAAGTCCCCTACTAGATCGTTGGGTGCACATTTAACTCGAACTTTTTTACCCAATCGATCATTTACTTCTATTTCAATTAGACTATATGTGGGTTGTTTCTTTAAAACTTTCTTAACGCCCTAGTTGGGGAAAAAAAAAAGATTAAATGACCGGATCGATTTTAATGCTACATGTAAATTACCTTTTGTTCGCTAGATTTAGCTGCTGCTGCTGCTGCTGGTGAAGAACGAACTGGGCTGCGAGAATGGGAGCGAGAGCGAGAGCGATGTCTTGGTGATCTCTTTCTGCCATAATCTGGTGAACGATCTCTGCGGTGGCGAGGTGGAGTGCGAGATCTGTTGCTATAACGTGATGATGGTGGAGGTGAGCGGCTGCGTCGACGAGGAGATGAACGCTCTCGTCTGTTGCGCGGTGAGCGAGAACGTTCTCGTTTGGACTCTTCCTTGCTATTGCGAGGTTCCTTTTTGGACTCGCTTTTATCTATTTATTGAATTATATACCAACATTAAAGCAAAAAAAAATTATTGCCTTCCTAACCTGCATTGTGCTTCTTGAACTTGAGCATATTCTGTTTGCTCTGTGAGTAAAGTAAAATGGTTTGAAAAGAAAATGAAAAAATTGTTAGCATATGCTTTGACATTGAAGGCAAAGTGACGTCTTTTCAGCAAGCTTGATGAAGCTAATGGTACTGTAACCAAGGCTGAGGTGGTTTACAGGTAATGAGAACCAGTGCTGCGATCATGGAGGTGAATATTTTATTCTGCCTACGTTTAGAGAGCGCAAAAAACTCTTAGTCTATGAGCATAGTAAAGGTCACTATAGTAGTGTAGCCCTTTTAAACACACTGAAGCGCAAATGTATCTACTGGTCGAGCTTAAAGCTAGACTCGATTCAGTTGGTAAGAGCTTGCAACTATACAATGTCAGCGTCATAATATAATAAAAAAAGAGGTACAATTCATTATGACCTGTGTTAGCCACTCTTCCTGGTGACAATAGAGACATTGATCTAACCGGCCTGTTTGTCACTTTTAAATGTGGTAATGAATATCTGTTAGTTAGGATACACATAACGAGTAAGTTCTACGTACCAAGATCTACTCCAAATAAGTTTGTTGCTACATACAGTTGCTGCTGAGACAATTGACGTGATTTGTACCTTTGGACCCATGCTTAAGCTTCAAAGTGATAATGGTACGCACTGAATTTGTACATAAAAATGAATCGATATCTTTAGCCTGTTTAATTCACATTGACTTTATTTTAAAAGTTTTTAAAGAGGTGGAAAATTATAGAAGAAACACCTTAATGAAATAAAGGGAATGTGTTGTAGTGATATGAAGGGAGTACGGTATAATAAAGATTTCAATTTTCAATTTTCCTTGTGTGGTAAAAAAAAAAGGAGCGAATGCCCTCAACAGTCGAAAACCGCTTGCACAGATCTTCTTCTTGTGCGTATTGCAAACAATGATTCCAGTTCATCTTCCCAATGTTAATTTTGCGGTTATTGGTAATAAATTCGAAATCATCTTGCATATTGGAATCTTCTGATGTTATTTTTTTAAGACTGCAGCTTGGTAGAGGTTCTAAAGACGAAACAGTGTCCTCTAAGGTCACGTACTTTCTTTTAGCCGACCGATTAAACTCCAATGCACAAGATTCGTTTTAAAGGTGCCAGGAATATTTGTGAGGGAATCTTCTACTTGCGCAGTAATCTTTCATTGCTGGAACAAATCACATCAACAATATTCAAGAAATCTTGCTCTTTTTCACCCTCTACTTTAATGGACTCCTTAGCAAGGCGCAACAGCATCTGGATGGTGGGATGATGAGGATGGGAATGACCGTATAAGGTTGGTGATTGTTCAAGAAGAAAACTTGATAATGCCTATAAGGGTGAAATGCTGACATCAGGTTCTTCAATTGTGAAAGTTGATTTTGACGTAAGGTAACACGACTTTGCCCTAAAGTCACAGCAAGTAATAGATTTCATCCATGGCTTCTTATTGACAGTGCGGTAAATTTGAGAGATTTACGAAATAAAAAAAAAAATATAAAAATAAAAGCGATATGAAATTACAATTATAATCAAGTTTGGGGTTCTTTATTATAAAAGTATACTCAGGTTTTATCTATAGAAAAACATTTTAGTATTTATAGGATTTGAATTGTTGTATATCAGTTCTCATGGATGAAGCATTGATCCGAGAGTCAATGCGTTAATTTGTCGTTGTTTAATTTTAGGTTTTCAGGGGAAGCAAATTATGCTGAATGCTTTCATCATTGATGGAGATTTGCGTAACATTAGTTGGCCGTGTTAGGATGGCTATCGTCATACTTTAGTTATTGTGTTAAAGATATCCTTATCTAGAATGATGGGGAAAAACTCATTGAATGACGAGCTGCCATAATTGATATCTTTGTCATTATTATTCTTATTCTGAATGTTTTTTGTGTAAGAGAAGGTACTTTGATCAGGAGTATTTTCCTTCACGCGACATTCATTGATAAGGTCTTAAATTGTATTTGTAATTCGATTTGATTTAAATGACTTTATATGTTATGCGAACTCGAGTGGTATGAATTGACTATGCGTGACATTTGAGTCTTATTTTTTCAGTTATGCGCTTTTAATTATACCATTCCATTGTAGACAGGTTTAAACTTTGTAATCAAAAAGTTGAGGGAGACAACTTATCAGTGCAAAATACCAAAACCAACGGATACGTTTTATAAAGTTGTTGGACAGTTGACAGTATTGGAACAATCTTTGCATGAAAGCTTCATTAACTATCAGCTGTGCCTCTATTAAAATTGGAGGGAGTGACTTTTGGATACCAAGGTGAGGAATATACAAGACATCGCTACAGGGTCCATTTTGCCATTCAGGGCTTACAGTCGTGTACGTTCCTTTTGCAACGCCCAGTAGATCGGATGCGATAAGGTCAACCACATTTGTTGATTTCAGAATCATTTCACTAATTCGATCCTTTCTAGGCAATTGGTCCTTTTGTAACTTAAAAATAAGAAGGTCGCTGTGCACTTTGGAATAAGCACAAACGATAAGAAGTTATAATTAGAGTATAGATAATATGTAAATATTCAATGCTGAATATCACTTACATTCGTTTTCATTTTGAGATTGTTCTTCAGGTACTGACATGGTGAAAGAACTGTTTGAAAAAGAAAAAGAAAAAAACCAAAATCTGAATGTGCTCTATACCCAGGAAATGAAATACGTCGTAGTCGTCAACCATTGAAGCTTGGAAAGAGGATTATCTTATCAACTTTATAAAACCTCATAGTAGTGACAAGTACAGTTGAACTGATTAATTTTGTCAGTTCAAAAAAAATAAATGTCGTTAGTAAAAAAATGAATGTCGTTTGGCAAAAAACAAATGTCACTAACCTAAAAAAAAAATATCTGTTACCTGCATAAAATAATCAGGGCGTTAATCTTGGTGGAAAGTTCCTGTTTTGTTGTCTTAAGAAAATTGTCAGTCGTCTGCCTGTCTTCCTCAAGGAGATTAAAATCCTTCTGAAGTTTAATACAGCTGCAAGATCTCGATTCCATAGTCGGTTTTCATTGCTTGAACACATACTGCTTCGACATCTTAAAGAAGGTTAGTCTTCATAATCCAATGTTACGTGAGCATATGTATTTTTATTATTTACCTTGTTAGGCCATGACACTTTACAGTGGGCATTTTGTGTCGTTGATATGACCTAGGGTTTCGGATTGTTTTAAACTTTTGATCGAGCTTGCCACCACAGCCTGAGCAGAGGGAAGATATTTTGTAAACTTTAAAACCGTTCTTTTGCAGCATCTTGATCAACCCAGCGTTTCTAATTGGTTCATGGTATTTGGCGTTTGGTGCAGACCAATTTCCAATTATCAGAACTGAATTCGATCCAAACTTCGTTTTCAACTTGTTTACCAACTGCGCATCATTTTTGTTGTAGTATAATTTGCTTGAAAACTTGAATTTTCTGAATGGCAATAACTGCAAATTTTGTAAAACATCATGTACACATTGTTTCAAGTCGTTTCGATAATTTGTCAGCATTTCCAACGCAAGATTGACAATTTCGGTGTTAGCGGCATCGATTAAACGTTCTGATATATGTGGTTGCTGAAGCATTTTATGTACAGTGCGGCCGGGAAATATTGTCCGTTTTACAAAAATAAATGGCGATTACAAAAAAATATTTGTCGTTTACCAGAAAATAAATGGCGCTAACTAGAAAATGATCGGCCGTTTCTCAATTTTTATTGGCCATTTCTCAGATTTACTATGGCCGTTTTACGAATTCACTTTGTCGGTTTACTAGACTGTTCTGTTCGCTATGTTGTAGAAGCATGGACGTAAGCCAACTAACTCTTAGAATTCTGTTTTATTCAGGCAATTGATGATTTGGCGCTTCGAGTGTCTACAAAATCCACGGAGATCACTTACGCGTACATCGTTGCACGCATCAGCAATTCTTTGTGATAAGTTCTCTTCGCTTAGCAGCCTATGGCGCTTCATCTTTCCTTTTACAATGGCCCAAAACTGCTCAATTGGGTTCAGTTCTGGAGAATAAGGAGGTAGATACATCACTCGATATCCTCTGCTCTCAATCTTTCTCATCATTGGATGCGACTTATGAATAGTACAATTATCCATAACAAGGTAACTGCCCTTCAGATTTGCATCCATGTCCATAATATCGAGAAGCTCATTCATGAATTTCACAAAGTGAGCTGTGGTTGTACCTTTGGAAGGCGGCTTGGTTTCTTCTTTCTCAACTTCCACATACTCTATGGTGGGCTCCTCAATGACAATCCCTCCTGTCTGCTCTTTGCCCCTCGCAAGCTTTCTTTTCTTTGACTTCTCTGCTTGAATTGTTTGAGGCTTCTGTCCTCTTGGCTTTCTTGGTGGAGGCTTTTTCATGACAACGTGAAGAACACTAGAAGAATGAATGGCGCCAATGATAGTATGTGAGGGGGAGCGAGTCTTTGCAATATCAACAATGGCAGGTGTTCCTACTGCTGATCTAGCCCAATTGCTCCTCATGTTGATATTGAATCCAGCCTCATCAATGAAGACGCAGTTTGTGCCGTAATCAAGATCAGAATCCTTCCAATTCATGAACCATTCATATCGTTTTTGCAAGTTTTCGGGAGAGTTTCTCGCCTTGGGGTCGAAGGTTGGCTTCTTGATGGATATGAGCATATTGTTCCTCAGATGATCATTCATTTGAGACTTCGAGATTTTGAAGTCTTCAAACTTGGATGTCAACATATCAATGATATCGTCAGCACAAAGCTGCGAGTCTTTTTCAATAACATCCTGGATATACTTCTCATGTTCTCCAGTAAAGGAACTGGGTCTGCCTGCGTTTTTTTCAGATTTCTTGTAGGCTACCTCACCCGTCTCGTTATAGTGCTTCCACCAACGCATAGCGGTACGAGGGTTTATACCCAGCTCTTTCGCTGCTGCTGTTACCCTTCCTCTTTCCACAGGGCCTTCAAGCATTCTTTCAATAAATGTTTCTCTTGTGAGATCATTGTGCTGCTTGTAAGCGCGGTCCGAGACATATTTAGCAACTTTGAAAGGCTTTACAGAAACATCTTTCATAATGACTTCTTTGTCTTGTGGTTTAAG
>MU619246.1:180604-207673 GCA_025201805.1 Parasitella parasitica
GATAATAAGGTGTTGACAGAGGCTCTTGTTTTAATGTATTCCACATAGTTGTCTACGTTTACAGAAGAAGATTTGGTTTCCGATAGCGTGGCTTCTGCAGCTTTGATAACTTTTGGCTTGGTTTTCTTTAGCAACATTTTGAAGTGTCTTGATAATTTACTTTGAGTTGCGTTAGAATACACTAGGGTTTGTTTGTCGCTCGTTTTGCTTGTTTCTTTCATGCAGTATAGCAAGTCTCTTCTTCCTGGATCCATGAGCACACATTTTCCATTAGTTCCCTTCAATTCTTCTTTTGCTAAATTTTCGATATATCTCGTTTCATCATCGGCTACATTCTTATCACTCTTGACTGGCGGCCCTTTTCGGGAGGTATCGCAGTTCTGTTTAATGATACTGGCACCAACTCCATCAATTTCAAGAGTACCTTTGAAGCTTAAGTATCCTTAGTCTTTAAAAGCCTTGGTTTTAAGATTGACTATAGATCCCCAGTTCTCGAGTTGACTTCTTGGCATCAAAGGTTTCTTGCTTTGAATAATATGGTAGTGGATAATCTTGTTGTCTAACGTCATGTAGCAAGGAATGAATGTCGTTCTTAATGGGAAACAGAAAAATTGCTTTAGCTGCACCGCTTCAAACAATTCAGCAAGTTTAACGATGGCTTTGAAGTGGTTTTCTGGATTAGCCTTTATATCGTAGAAGATTGAGTCCATTTTAAACATGTAATTTTCTGGATATGCCGACAAGAAAGTTTGTACTTTTGGTTTTGATGATTCATTCAAAATATCAACGTTGGGTATGCCTTTTTTAGCTGCAGCTTGTATAACTTGGTCACAGGGATTGTAAGCCTTTTGTCGTATCGCTTCTTTAATAGCTTCTTCACTAAACGCATTGGACGCCATTTCTTTACGGATAGTATCCGCTCTTTCTTTTTTTTTCACAGAGCTTATTTAGTAGAGTTCGCAATCTATTTCCAAAATGGGTCTTTATGTTGTTAAGATAGGCAGTTTGGATCTTGGTGCACTCATGTAGGGCTATTTGTTGAGCATTCACCAGTTTGATTGGAGTATAATTCGCGTCTTCCAAGTAAGATTGTTGATATTTTGCTATGAACTTCCTGTACTCCGCAGTCGTGTCTTTAAGCTTAACAGACCTGCGGGTAGTATTTTGGATCAGAGACAAGAACACTTCCACAAAGAATTCTTTTCGTGGCCAGTTCTTTCAAGAACATGTATTCTGAAAAAGCAAATGTGTGAGTGATGACTGTATGAGTAGTATTCACTAGATTATACAATCTGCAAACATTCTGGTTTCCATATATTTTTGATAGTTGTTTTCACTGTCATCACCTTTTTTCTTGTTTTATCATCAAAGCTTTTCGTTGTAGAACCAGGTTTGGTAGCAGTAGAGTCAGACTTGGAAGTAGTAACATTGGGTATATTCATGAAACTATCTGGTTGTGTAGTCTTGCTTGGTTCACCTATCATTGGACCTTGAGCATTGGTGTTACGAAAGCCGATCTTGCTTGTGCTACCAATTTCGTCTTTGGCAGAATTGTCGCTTTGTTTACCTATGTAATGGGTGTTTAAAATGCTTTGATTCTTCAACACTTATGAATATAATGTACTAATACATACTTCTTTTTCTAAAGGTTACTGATGGCTGAAAATCATCGTCTGAATTGTCGGTTATAGTTTTTTCATATGTGTCTACCATCTTAGCTTAAATTAGTAACGTTTTGGTCAGAAATTAACATGTATCTTCATCGTTTCTGTTCTTAAAAGACTCCTCTTCAGAGCAAGAAGTAAAAGTATCCTTCCGACTTTTCGTCATCTGTACTTTTCTGAAGGGAATAGTTATTTATATATGGTGTCTTCAGAAAACTAGTTTAAAAAAGAAACAAATGTGTAGAAAAAAAAACAAGACACAAAATATTTATGGAGAATGCATTGTAGGTTCTAATAACGACAATATGTGCCATTTGTTATTTCAAAATAGACAGAAATTACAGGTTGCACTGTTACAGAATTGTTCCATAACGTTTATCACTAATGCCTTGATCTTGTAAATGAACTGCCATGGCCTTCAGTTAAGTTCAGCAGGATAAAAAATGACATCGTGGTTATGATCCTTGAGATATTTGTAGCAGGCTTGTAATCAAGAATCAATATTAGTTGTGTTGTCCTCGACATTTTTGTTTCAACTTACTGTATCAAGCGCCCCATAGAACATTTGTTTAAAAGCATTATCAACCAGCAGCATGCTGAATAATTGTAGCTTGACATCTTAGTCGACCATTTGTACTTGCAATTGTGGCTATACAGGTATTTTCAATTAATTTTATAAAAATGAAATAAGACGACAATGCAACTTACCTTCTATCCTTTATAGTTGGTACAGGTTGGAGCAATAAAAAGTGAAATTTTTTCAAAACTCACTGAGAGTTGATTTTCCTCTTGCAAACTATAAAGTACTTATTACAAACTCTTCTCCATGCCTTTCCTTAAACCTAGTCTGACTTACCAAATACCTTTCGTTTGGCATAGCACTGTGTTTGCTATCGTACCAGGAATAATAAGCTTGCATATTCAAATCCAGACATAATCAAACATTTTCACCTAAAGAAAAAAAAGTGTAGAGCAAGTCTAACATATTAATGCAATTTACGCATTTTTTTTTTAATTTAAGCAGAGTAAAAGAGGAAGATGACAACTTCTCACTCCCAGCTGGGGACAATTGAAAGTTGCAAGATGAGAAAAGTGATAAAACAATTTTTTTTTGGTAAGCAAATGCGATGCCTCTCAAGGTCGTGTCTCAAAGAGACTGTATTTGACACACATTCACTTGATAATCATAATAATTTACTTTACATAGATTCTGTATAGTTAATTGTAATTGATATACTTCATATAATTTAATTTAATGCTGTTATTTCTGTTTTGTTGTGATTGGCGAATTGTTATTTTTAATTTCACGTTTAGGGTGTTGTCTCCAATGGTTTCAAGTAGTTTTGAATAAAGATTCGTATGAAAGATTGATATCAAAATGTATGATTTGAATAATAAAAAATTTTGTGTGTGAATGGCCAAAGAAAGCAGCGACCCAGAGTATGTTCCTTTGATTTCGAATAGCATAAGGTTGGATTTTTGATTTAGACCTTTTTGGCAATGCGATTGATAAAAAAGTGGCGGGAGAATTTCTCTGATTGGTCGGAATATACGTTTACTGTACGAGTACAGGATGACCAAAAAGTCGATCTTTTCGAATCCAATTCCTTAAAGTAGTAGGCGTAAATACAATACTGTACTCTGATAACCTTTTACTTTTTGTAGTTGTTTCTTGCATGTCAGTGTCTTTCAGTTCTTCCTCGACTATCTTTTTTTTTTATTTTTGATATATTTTATGCAGGTTTGTCAATCTTGTCGGTCTGAATGACAGGTTTACAACAAAAAGCAGCTGCTTCATTGCCAGACTTGTCCACTATTTCACCTCTACCGTCTTTTCAAAAGAAATTCATTTGAAAAGTTTGGAGAATAAAAAGTCAAAAAGCTGGTCAACTCAAATATTACAATTTGGTCAATCTATTTCAAGAAATTGGTTAAATTAGCTTCAAACAGATGGTCAAATTAATTTCAAATTTTTGGGCGCAAATGTCAAAAAAATGGGCGATCTTTTCAAAAATTCGGTAAATTGGGAGTTTTCTTTGATAGCGGCGATTAAATGCGTCCAAAATCAGGAAAGAAAAGTTCTTTCAAAAACTCCATTTGGACAATCAGAAAACAAAATTACTTCTTTGAGGCAAGATATCATCCTCTGATATTATGCTTACCACGGCTGTCAGTCTATGATAATAGCTGTATTTTTGGATGCTCTACACGATGGTATTATTTCATAATTTCTCGTATGCTTATGGAAGGAATTATATCGAGAAAAACTTAAAACAGATCAAGAGGGAAAAGTCAATATTTTGCTTAATCAGAGCGCATTTTCAGTCTTTCAGATCAAAGAATGGTCTTTTGCGATCATTTTCTTCCAATATATGCTATAGTAAAAAGTTGCATTTTTGAGGTCAAAATCGAGGATAATGCATAATTGATGATTTTGGATGCGTGGATACAAGGAAAAAATCGAAAAAATCCGTCATTTTGCATCGAAAAAAAAATCATGCTCAAATTGCACCAAAATCATATATAATATAGTTTTTTCCCAATGGATACTACTTCTGGTGTTTTCAGGGCACTTTTGATTATGAAAATTAGTCAAAAAATGACACAAGAAGCTAAAGTTCTTGCTTTTAAGCTGTAGAAATTTCTTATTGGACTATCTCACGTCAATATCCATTCTAGTGCACGACGCAGTTCAATACAGTAAGTATTTTTGATGCCACAAGTATACATTTCTTCATAGTAATATGATCAAACAGGTGTGGCTCATCGAGTTGGAAGCAGAAGAGGATAATTAATGAAGATAATATTTTGCTGTAACAACCCTTTATTATTTGTGAATAATTCATAAGTTGTTAATTGCTAGTGACAGAGAAGCCCTTGTACCATTGTTAATAATGCTTAATGTCAGTTCAAAAGTTCCTTTTTCTTTTGTAATTCTAATGCTAAACATGTAAAATAGAAAGTAAAATAGAGGTTGAGGATAATCTCACTAACAAAAGTTAAGCTTCATAATAAGCTTCTGGTAGATTTCAGGTTCCAGACACTGTACTGTAAAGTATTAAATTCTGCATTAAGCACATTTTTGCTCACCAACTCGTCCGTTATAACGAGTCCCGGCTGTATTTCCTTTTCTTGATATTGGATATGCTGATTTCATTTTCTGAATCTGCTATGAGATAATGATTTATTTCTGTTAAATCGGTATTAACAAGGTTTAATAACCGAGGCGGATAAAGGGATACGTTTGCTTATTCAACTTTCAGATTATACTTTGGGGGTGAGGAGGAGGGAGCTATTGTTTGAGGCTGTTCCTGTTGCATTACACCATGTTTTACGACATGATTGCACATATTTATGTGTAAGACATTGAAAATCTTCAGCAAAACAGGCCAAAAGGACGAGCAGCTGTAAAGAGAAACCTGGTGTAAGGTTGAAAACGGACTCCCCTTGTCACTTGCGCAATGGATGGTTCTTATATGTACATGCTTTGGGTTTCTTCTGCACATGTGGAAGTTGTATTGGGATCTGTAGTCAGAGAAATATTGCTAGAAAGAACTCTTGTTTTTTTGTGTATGGTTAGAGACGAATTTCTCGATGTTACCGATATTACGGCTATCTGTATGCATCATCCATTTGGATTTCGTCCCTTGCTACATTTGAACATACATTTATTATTAGACTTATGACTAATGAAGCGTTTTTTCTCAGTACATCCCATTGGTTCAACTTCCATCCTAATCTTACTCATACTATGACCACCCAATATGATATGAGAACCGAAGTAGCTACAAAGCTGAATATGATGAATTAGTGGAACTTTTATTGGTATCATGGTATAAAAACCTTTGGTCAAACTATTTGTAAAATATGGTCAAATTAGCCTGGTAAAGTGGTGCTAAAAAATAATTTCGGAAGTGGACCAATTATTTTCAAGAAAATGCCAATCTCTATAAGCCTGACTGTACTCTTTCTGTCTAAACGCAACTCTTCAACCTCGTCATGAGCAAACCAATAAAGACGTAAGATGCTATACACTTTGATTGTGAAAGCGTCTAAGTTAACTATAGAATAAAGCGGATTTCTTTTTCAAATGATACTGGGACAGAAGAGGTTCATATTTTAGTTCAAGAAGTAATATGTTATTTTATGTTATTTTCTGTAATTAAATCTGATCCTTTCTGCATAGGTTCTCGATGCAGCTTATGGGTGTTATGTCTGGCCATCAGCACTAGTATTGGGTGAATTTGTTTGGCACCATCGTAATCAATTTAAAAATAAAACCATACTAGAGGTAAGCGCTCTTTGACACATCTTTTGCCGTCAACTGATTGACTCTGCAACTGGCATAGTTGGGTGCTGGGACATCTATACCGTCTATCGTCATTGGGAAATCATCGCCATCAGCGCATTTAATTTTAAGCGATATACCTTCAATTTTGCCGGTAGTGCGAAGTTGCATTCAGCTAAACGATTTAAAAAGAGCTCGGATACTCGCCATTGAATGGGGGCAGTTTGGCACAGAAAATAGTATAGACACTGTAATAAATCGCGTGGAAAGAGAACAAAAGGCCAAGATAGACTACATCCTGGGAAGCGATACTTTCTATGAGCCATCACGTAATGTTTTTTATCGAAAGAATAACACAAATATCTAATGTACCGTTTAGAATTTGAAAATCTGCTAGTTTCTATATCTTTTGTAGTCCATAAACACAATGGAGACTGTAAATTTTATACCACATATCAAGAGAGAAGTCCCAAAAGAAGCATCCAGTATCTTTTGGACAAATGGAAACTAAAATGCAGGCAAATTTCTAAAGATTCGTTCGCATTTGATGAGACCAAGTACAGTGACAATGAAGATGATGAGTCAGAGGTAAAAGTAAATGCAGGCACATTATCGAGTGTATTTCTGCTAGAAATATCTTCTATTGATTTTCCATTTGCAGAATAAATACAGAATGTATACACCTTTCAATCAACGTTGGCGTCGTTCTGTCATGGAGTTCGCCTTTAATGTGACCCTTTTTCCTCAGTCCTGATGTGACGAGAAGGAATTTGACATGTCTGGATGTTTCTTAAATATTTTTTTCCTCCACTTTTCTTATACACATATAATATTATAATGTCGACTTTACGTAATGCAGTTCAAAGAAGAAACCACAAAGAGCGTGGCCAGACAGCTGGAAGAGAAAAATTTGGTCTCTTGGAAAAGAAGAAGGATTATCTTTTGCGTGCCAAAGATTACCATGGAAAGCAAAAGAAGCTAAAGGCAATGAGGGAAAAGGCATTATTTAGAAATCCCGATGAATTCTACTTTAAAATGATCAATAGCCAAACCAAAGGTGGCGTGCACATTCAAAAGCGTAATGAAGAGCTACCAGATGAGATGGTTCAATTGATGAAGACGCAAGACAAAGAATACATTAAATATCAAAGAGATCTCAGTAAACGAGTAAGTGTTGGTAACGATGATGTTTATACGTATTGACAAATGCACTTTATATAGAAATTAGAAAAGTTACAAGCATCACTTCATTTCATAGACGATGGAAAGAATTCAGACGATGAGGAAAACTCGGATGATGATAAAAAACCCACCAAAAAAAATAAATCGAACCACATTGTTTTTGTGGATTCAAAAGAAAAAGCCCGCAAATTTAATCCTGTCGAACATCTCGATACCTTACCTGAACTAGTCAATCGTAAATTCAACAGACCTCGCATTTCAACATTACGTGAGACCGCCATCGTTGCACCTCACACAGGCAGAGAATTAAAGGACATCAAAAAGGAAAGAGAGCGCTTATACATGGAACTCCAATCTCGTATGAAGCGTGAAGAAGAATTGTCAAAAGCAGAAAGGGAACTAGCGATACAAAAGGCCTTGAGACAAAAGGGGAGAAAGAAGCAAGTGGGCAAGGATGAGTATGGATTACCAACGTACAAATGGAAAGCAGACCGCAAAAAATAAATAAATTTATTGATTTATATGTTTTGAACCATACCAATTTTAATGGATTGATCAAATGAACTACATGCAAATAACCCTTTTTTATCCTTGTTCCAATCCAAAGAGATGATGGGGTGTTTTGACAGATTGAGCACATGAGCTACTTGCAAGTCCAGGCTGTATGTGCTTAGATTACCATCTCCACCTGCAACACTAAAGTAGTCAGATTGTTGTGGTATATGTCGGATGGACCATAATGTCGTCTTTGATGGAGACTATTTCGAAAATGTTTGGTTAAAATTACCGACAAAAGGGCTGAGCAATGAATATACCTGGATCTCAGATATCTTTCCAGTAGCAACGTCGATCAAGTATGCGCTGGATAATGTACTCGCCAAGATTTTACCATTGTTAAATTCAACCGAACAAATACCGTCTTTAACATGTGTTTCCCATAAATACTGTGATCCATTGACATGAAATAATTTGATGTCTCCATCTTCATATCCAACTGCAATCACCTTCTCTCCCTCCAATTGACCTTTTCAATCATGTTAGTTTCATGTATCCCTTCCTTCCAGCTTTCTGTGCGTGCTTTACCATATGCCACAGCCCATATATCTTTTGATTCTTTGGATTTGATGGTTAGAACTGCCTTCTCTTGCTGTCGAACATCCCAAACTTTTACAGTGCCTGATCAATTAGAGTGTTAATTAAGCTACTCTACAAAAAAGTGAGTTCCTTACCATCACGACTAGCAGTAACGAGTTCTTGTGGCTCCTTTGGCTGATTGTAGCTATCTATCGAGTTGATGATGCTTTCATGTGCTTTAAAAGACATTAATGGGATATCGAAACGCTGTGCATCCCTGAATTGTTGTAAGATTAAGATCAAAATCGAAAGTGCATCGTTTCCAAGATTATGCCTCACCATATTTGAAGCTGGCCATCGAAATCGCCTGTTGCTAGGTTACGTGCTTGCCCTGTAATTGCTGCGCATCGAACTGCGGAATTCGTTTCAGTCTGTGAGGAAAGCATCAGCATCAGACACTTGTCTAATCAATCTATACTGATTTACCTCGGCTGTTAGCTCCACTTGTTTTCCAATAAGGTTATATACCGCCATTTTTCCTGTTCCATGATTAGTAGCTCCAACAACACACGCTCTTGAAGAATGAGGAATCCACTTTATGTCGTAAGGCGTGAAAGAAAGCTCTCTATCTACCAAACAAGCACTTTTTATAGGCATTTTTTTGAAAGAAAATGAACAAATGTGACAAATTTTTTCCTTATTAACTAATGCGGTAGCAGATTTTTGATTTCACTCACTTTGTAAAATTGCACTTCCGAAGTTTGTTGCTAAATGAGTTGGCATCTTCTGAAGTAAAGAAAGTTTAGTTTATAGACAGTGTTTATTTATATCAAAGCAAATAGGTATCAAAAGCCTAGTACAGTATTCTTATACGTACTATATTACTAATAATACTTCTGTATTGATTTATCATGTAAAAACTTGAATTTTTAAACATATTTTTAAGGGAGATGACTTTGAAGATATCAATTCGCTACTTGTTCATAAAGAAAAAATGAATCTATACTTATTAAACTGTATGTGGAAATTATTTGATAGGCACACTCAGCTCAAGAGGGGGGGGGGAGGAGGATCTAATGGAGATAATAAAACAAGTTTATGAATAACAAATAGGTGCAAAAAATATATATAACTAGAAAAGATTATTTGGTAAAGACGAGATCAAACTTGGCACCGTTGACATCTTGTTTTTCTTCAATAATAAGTATCTCGGAGACAACCATTTTACTGATGTCTTGCAAAGGCTTTTTGATAACCTTGACCAAGGTAGCCTCTTGATTCTTGATAACCTTGACTAATTCAGAGTCTACTTCAGCAGCGGCGAAGCGATAATACATGCTGATTTCATCGGTAGGCAACAAATTGGCCTTTTTTCTCAAACGCTGAACACGATTAATGATTTCACGTGCAATACCCTCTTCCTCTAACTCGGGGTATGATTTGACATCCATTAAGACCAAAGAGTCCTTATCAGTATTAGCCTCATAAGAGGCATCAGAAGCTTCAAAATAACGAACAACATTAAGATCTTCATCAGTGACCTTAATACCAGAAACAATAAGCTCCTTTGTAGTAACAAACTCCTTGATCTGATCGCTAGTCATTTCAGGAAGACCCTTCTTAACCTTCATGGCATCCTTCTTGAGTTTTTGACCCAAAACCTTCCAATCAGCCTCAGCCTTGTATTTGACACCATACTTGTCCTCGTTATCGGTGATCACAATGCTACGAACATTCAGTTCCTCGGAGATATATGATTCTAAGGCCTTGATGTCGGCATGGTATTGAGGATCGCTGTGGATAACCACCAATTCCTTCAAAGGAGTCTTGAGGGAAATATTCTTGCGTTCACGAATTGTACGGCCCAATTCAATAACGGCTTGCATACGCCCAACGGCACGCTCAATTTCAGGATCATAGTATTCTTCGCAGACAGAGGGGAATTCCAGGAAATGAATGGAACGATCATCAGCAACTTTGGGGTTCTTGGAAGCAAAGTCCTTGAGGTTTTGATACATGTTTTCAACCAAAAAAGGTGTGAACGGAGCCATGGTACCACACAAAGTGAATAAAACTTCGTAAAGAGTGCTCATGGCCAACTTGGCATCCTCCAGACCATTTTCGCCCTTTAATCTCTTACGATTGAAACGAACATACCAGTTGGTGAGAGTATCGATCATGTTCAACAAACGAGGCACAACAGTGTAAAGTCTATAAGCACTCATCTCGTTACGGATGAATTCAATGAGAGATTGGCAGGAAGCCAAAATCCAGCGATCCATAACATTATCAGAATTGTTAGTGTCATCGTATTTGAAGTGAAAGTCAAAGTCATAGTCCTTCTTCAAGACAGCAGCTTGGGTAAGGAAGAACTTGTAGGCATTGTACCAAGGCAAGAAGACCTTAGAGATGACATCCTTAACACCTTCTTCCTTGAACTTTAAGGTTTCAGCACGGACAACAGGAGAGTTGATGAGATACAACCTTAAAGCATCAGAGCCAAATTTGTCAATGACAATTCCAGGCTCAGGATAATTCTTAAGGCGTTTACTCATCTTCTTGCCGTCAGCGGCCAAAACAAGGCCACTGACAATTACATTTTTAGCAGGAGGCTTGTTGAAGAGATGGGTAGACAAAACCAAAAGAGTGTAGAACCAGCCACGCGTTTGATCAATTCCTTCAGAGATGAAATCAGCAGGGAAAGAAGATTCGACCTTCTCCTTGTTTTCGAAAGGGTAATGCTGTTGAGCATAGGGCATAGAGCCAGATTCAAACCAACAATCAAAGACTTCTTCGACACGACGAAGGACACCCTTACCTTGCTTGGAAGGAATAGTGATGCCATCAATGCTTTCACGATGAAGATCAGTGATAGGAGAAACACCACTGAGCTCTTCTAATTCACTGATAGAACCAACGCAGACAACTTCTTCGTAGTCATCACTGACCCAGATAGGCAAAGGAGTACCCCAGTATCTGTTACGAGAAATGTTCCAATCGCGAGCATTAGTAATCCAATTGGCGAAGCGTTTTTCTTGAACAAAAGCAGGAACCCAGCGCATCTCCTTGTTACAATCCAAAATTTTGTCGATGATAGGAGCGACACGAACGAACCAGGCAGGCACAGCCTTGTAAATGAGAGGGGTATCAGAACGCCAGCAGAAGGGATAGCTATGCATAAACTGTGATTGAACAATCAAGCGACCCTTTGCCTTGATATCCTTTTGAATAACCTTATCAGCATCCTTGACGTACATACCCGCATAATCAGGGACTTCGTTAGTAAAGATACCAGAATCGTCAATAGGAAGAGGTAAATGGCCATCAGCAGTAATAGCACCGTGCTCAATACACACTCTGTAATCGTCCTCACCAAAAGCAGGAGCATTTTGAACAATACCAGTACCGGAATCATCAGTAACATAGGTATCTACCATGATTTGGAAAGCACAATCCTTGAATTCCTCATAGAAATAATTGAACATGGGAACGAGCTTCCATCCCTTCATTTCAGAACCCATATACTTTTCGAGAACTGTAAACTTGGCCTTTTTAGGGTCTTTGTAGAGCATAGAAAGACGCTTTTCCATCAAAATGTACTTGTTTCCAGTAAGTTCGTCTTGAATCTTGATGTATTCAAATTTGGGATGAACACAGACACCCATGTTGGAGGGTAAAGTCCATGGAGTAGTAGTCCAGGTCAAAACTTGGGTAGTCTCATCGTCAACCAAAGGGAACCCAACAATAACTACGAGACGCTGTGAATAATAAAATAACACCATGAAAAGAGGGAAAACTTACTGGCAGGATCGTTCACATCCTTATAATTTTGAGAGGATTCAAAGTTAGATAGAGGAGTAGTACAGCCGGTAGAATAAGGCATGACCTGTCAAACACGTATAAGAGCCATGGAAACTATAAGAGGTAAAAAATAAAAATAAAAATACATACTCTTTTACCACGGTAAACTTGGTCGTTCTCGAACAATTGCTTGAAAACCCACCAAACAGTTTCCATAAAGGTAGGGTTCAGTGTCTTGTAATCGTTATCGAAATCAATCCAACGAGCCATACGTTCAACAGTTTTACGCCATTCGCCAGCATATCTCATGACGATAGCTCTGCATTCGGCATTGTACTTGTCGATACCCATATTCAAGACATCCTGCTTACCAGTAATACCCAACTTTTTATCAATTTCATATTCAACGGGAAGGCCATGAGTATCCCAACCGAAGCGACGCTCAACGGAATGACCGGTGTTGTGGGCATAACGTGTGACGATGTCCTTAATGGTGCCAGCCAACAAGTGACCATAGTGAGGAAGACCGGTGGCGAATGGAGGTCCATCATAGAAAGCAAAGACAGGCTTGTCCTTGTTTAATTTCATGGAGGTTTGGAAAGCATCAATTTCTTTCCAGAATTCCAGAATCTTCTCCTCTTCCTTGGGAAAGCTAGCAGTAAATATAAAATGTTAGCATACCTGCTGTTACAGTTTAGGAAACACGTTTTCTTTACTTGAATTGACCAGATACTATCGTGATGTTTTATTAGTACTGCTACATATATTTTCAGTCTCGGTTTACTTACAGTCAGCCAAAGACATTTTGTAAAAGAAAATGAAATAAAGAAAAGTGAAACGTTGAGTTCCGATGTGTTTATAAAAGATTTTTTGATGGTGCTATTTGGTTGTTGTCAGGTAAGGTATACCTCTGTTTGAATAACCGAATAAGCCACACACTGTGCCTATATCAATTATGACAATTACAGATATCTTGCTCTTATTGGCTTGATCATTTTACGAAAACCGCAGTTTTTGTTGATGAGGGTATTGACTCATCCCGCTTGTGATATTATAAATACTCTACTTTACCTGAGGTGGCTATGCTAAGTATGACACTTGTCGGTTTCTCTCCAATTTAGATATCAATACTCGTACACGCATACACATGCATTTCAGGCACAATGAACGTGATGCCTTAGTTTTAATTGGAAATCAGGTTCAAATCCAGAGTTCGATCAACATGTTTTAACGTAAAATACCCTGAGTTGGCCATTTCCATTTTTTAGATTAATCTTCAGTCATTATTTTTTCCCACTAAAGATGACCCAAATGTATATTGAATTCTCTTATTTAACGAATATATACACACTAAATTGAAATTTTTAGCTGCTATTTTATACAGTTAAATTAGATGCAGAATGTATTCATTTTATTCGAAAGACTATGTTCTATATGACACGCATAACGATACCGTACTTTTTTAAGTTGCCAAAATGCCTGTCATAATTATGATTCCAATCTGTTCAGATAACAAGTGAAAAAGGCTATAGAGTATCCAATTCATTGAACGAGAATTACTTCTCTATTCGATTACCTTAGTATGAGAGTACGACCATTAGACGAATTAAGTCGACAAAAGCCAACTCAGGGTTTCACATTTCGACATATCCCAATGTATGTTAGCTGTCCTCTGCGGTGAAGCCATCATGATTGCGTCTGGTTGTGATTCTGATAAAATATTCGTAGTCAAATTTTGGTCTTTTAATCAATTGTTTTGTTCTTCGTTGGCCAAACTCGCTTTACTTTGTCGTTTAAGCTAATAAGAAGCCCGTTTCTATCAGGACAATGGCAGATAGGTGAGAGAATAGAATCACATTAAGCTCCATTTCTCAGACATTCATGATTGGGTAGCTTCTTAACTAAGTTGGAAAATATTTCGATTAACAACGCCATCTTCTTCATTAACTCTACGTATAACTAGTCTAGCTTGATCTTCATCATTTTTCTATCAACAATAGTTTCATCACCTAGACCGCGAAACATTCAAACTTTATATACATATTTCTTTTTATCTTGATTTCCCTCTTTAATGCATCCGATTTGGTAGTTTGAGAAAAAATCCACATTAACATACTCAATAGGCCAAACGATATTTTCTAGTTGTTTGATATTTCCATGATCAGGATTTTGTGCTAAAAAGGCATGAGATTGAGCAATTTCTTGATTGGTGACTCTTTGTATACAACGACGAAGAATAAGCTATTGATGAGCAATAAAAAATAATCAAGTTCAATACATAAGTAGATGACAAATAGTGTATAAAAAGATGGCATTTCTGATCAATGAAGTCATTAGTTTTTGTGTCTGATTTTATTACTGCCATATCAATTCTCATTCTTTGGGGTGGTATTTGAAGTAAATCATAGGCATTATTGATTTACACACTCCTAATATAATGACGTTGTGTATAAAAACATCCACAGAATGTATCCGTAATGATGTGCAATACAGCATTTTGTTTTCTTGCCATGATGAATCGCCTTTTCTGCTAATTCTCTTTTGTAACAAAACATGTTAATAAATTTAACTGTGGCTGGATTTGACATTAAATGGTAATTTTTTGCTATTACGCGATTATTTCTTAAAGACCCACACTGTATCAGTTGACCAGAACGAGATATCGAAAAGACTGCGACATTTATAAAACATTTGTAATGAAAGTTAAGCAAAAAGGATCTCATGGATTTCAAACTTGAAAGGAATGTAGGGTATCATATAACAATACATTGAATAATTAAGAATTATGTATCTTCTCTATTTTATTTTAGCTGTTACAGAACTTTATAACATCTTGTCATATAGGTACTAGTTTATTGCACAAAGAATATTGCAAAAAGATCACAATCGTATCAATTTCCGTACCAAGCCTAAAAAGGTAGTATCAAGGGATTATAGTGTTTGATTCAGTAATCAAGGGCGATGCTTGTATGTATAAATAATTTGGGTGCATCATGTTAAGCTTTGGCTCTTTGTTATTGAGAATAAACATGAAAAGGTGCAAAGTAGTGGTTGTATATTCAGTGCATAATCAGCTGTTCGTCCACACATTGTTTGTTCGATGATACATCTGTACTCATTATATAGTTTTTTAAGGGGCTGTGTCATGTCTAATGATCATGCAAAGGTCGTGTCTTCATTGTAGCATTTAATAATGTTTTCGAGCTACTATATTCGTTTGCTTAAATGCCCAAACCAGGCCAACAAACAAAAACATTCGAAATTGTATATGATAGAGTATAGATACGACTGCATTTTATGTATGAGCTTAATCATGTTTAACTCATGATACCATGCAATTAAGGAGATGTTGCTCCAGAGTTACTTGGCTGCTTCTTTCATTATGAGCTTGTTGGCTAAAGTACCAAAACAGAAAATTGTTGTTAATATTTGGCTGGGTGCCACGTGTCTAGTTGTTGAGTGCGTATCTATACTAAAAATCAATCTAAATATTGAAAAAAAAAGGGGGTAGGTGCCTTGAAGTTAACCTAGTACAATTCGAGTTACAAGATACCACAACAGTAATTTGAAGCCATTTTTTCAGTGTAAAATCGATCGTTCGCTTCATTATCTTTTGGAGACTATGTCATAAAAAGAAAAACGTTTTGGTTTATGCACATACCAAACTACTGTGAGAATCTGTATACTCCCTGGAATAAAGGCTTGGTGCTCGCTATTTTGATAAAATTGCTCTTCGGTGCTTACTTTTGCCCTGCTGGCATCGAAATTAAGTTCGTTCGTTGCCATGGAAACAAAGGTATACCTCACCTGTCAAATTTCGTCTCGATCATATCCAATCTCCTCTCTGCAAATGTACAGATATTAAGCCTTATCGATTAATGTTGATGGATTACCCAAAAAAAAAAAAAAGGCAATCAGAATTTTACCTTTAAAATGCCTCATAAATTGAAAGAGGTCAAATATATTTACTCAAACTTATTATAGTTTTAGCACTAAGTAACTAAAATGGAAATTAAAGATTACACGAGCACACAAACAAACATAAATACAAATACACAAAGTGAGGATCCGAGTAAAAAAAACTAAAATATTTGATTATCCGCATTATGTATGATATTCAAAAGAAACACTTGAACCAAATAGAATCATTTGATATCAATAAATAAATAAAGTATAACAGAGTTTGGAAGAAAAGTTAAAAGATTATAGAGTAGTACAATTAAAGAGACTATAGCAGGTATCGTTATAGATATATAGATATTTTTTATTAAAAAACCATGTATGTATACAGAAAAGGAACAACAAAAACGGGAGTCAATAATAAAGAAGATGCAAAACAAAAATAGATGGAAAGAAATAATAAAGGTATAATTATATGAAAACAAAACTATTGGACAAGGACATCATGAAAGGAGCCATTCATCTGCTGTTGATGGTGCTGGTGAACTCTAGCATTACCACCACGCATGTAGAGTTGTTGATGGAAAATAGGAGAGGTATTTTTCATCGTACTATATTGTTGAGGAGGTACAGATACAGGAGCCATATTCGAGGGATCGATGATTGGAATGGCTCTTCTAGATTTTGGAGGTGTTGCACTTCCTAAAGAAGACACAGACGACATGGAAGGTGAGGTACTTGGTGAAGATTGAGGTGACAAACGTTGTTGGATACGATCGCGATGTTCCAGTACCTCTGACGAGCATTGGACAGGACAGAATTCGAAATCATCGTAGAAATTTCGAGCAAGTTCCAGTTGTGCTCGGATTTGACCAAGTCTCTCTGGAGAGCTACGAGATGCTTTTGAATGCGACAAGGAAGGCGATGCTGTTTTGTAATTAATATAGGTTCTTATAAAAAAAAAAAAAGTAACATAAATACTCACTGTTATGTTGTTGTGATTGTTGACGGTGAAAATGATATGCCTGCTGTTGTGCTTGTTGATGAGCTTGTTGGTTATAGTAGATGGTCATGTTATTATGGTGATGTTGATTGACAGGACTCATGCTATATTATACACAAATAAATATATGAAACTAAGATGAAAAGAAAAAAGGAAGACAAATGATAACCATATTTATATACCTTTTTCAAAAGGTGAAATGTAATGCAACAAGTTGACTCTCATTGGACTCGTATATATATTCTATATTTACTATATTAACCAATAAGACCGGCTAAACAAGGTAAAACCAAATAGTCCAGACACACAGACTAAACCCCACCATTTTTTAGGACACCAACTGCGCCCTAACCCGTTAAAACCGGTAAAATTATAAATACTGAATTTTTTTTTTTGAAATTGCTTGGAATGAGTACAATGGTATTTTCTTATATAAAATCTTAATAAGATTACAGATAGGTAGTTATAACATATGTCCAGCAATGTGTCACTATGGATTTGACTTTAAATCCGGAGAACGTCATTTAAAAGATTATGTGGAAGCATAATCCAAGTTTGTTTAGGTTAAGACGACTTTATGCATTTGATTTGAATCAGCCATTCAAAACGTTTGTTTACTTGGCCCCTTTATAAACATTTTATACCACTTGTATTAGTATATCATTTGAGAATTCAAAAAAACTGCCCACACTAAAAATCTAATGATATTGTTCAGATTATGATAACTCAATTTAGATTTATTCGAGTACGCAAATTGTTTGTTTAGTAGTGCTATTTTCTTTGTTTTTCCGTCTGTTTGTGATGCAGATTGCAGACAGATGCATGTATACAGTACACACGCTGTATCATGACAGATCGACAATCATAAATTACCATCTGTTGTCATGACAACACTATTATTGTGCATTTCGAAAACAAAAGCCGAAATATTTAGCTTTGTTCAATTATGAGAAAGAGAAGTTAGTGCATAACTGCATGAATAGAATACAGAAGTTGACTGTTTCAGCAAATAAAAACAAATAAATTCTACTCTCTCTTGCATTTGTACTCTGCCCAACATTGAAATGTTGTTGGAATCCTTTTTCTGATGAAATAAATTCCATGTAATTGCAAGTAGGTTAAGTTTAATGCATTCGATAGAGTAAAGAATCGACCAAGAAATTGAAAGATGAAGAAGAGAATAAACGTCTAGAATTACTATATGAGTGATTGAAGACAAAGAATATGCTTAATGTAGCCATAGAATCATCTTCAAATTATGTAGCCTGATTTACAGATGGTATTGATTGTCTTGATAACAAATGTATTATATGATACTAGAATTCTTCACCGCTCATTTTCCAAAGACAAATCAGATGCAAAACTTAACTATATCGCAAATCCAATCTCGGAAGCCTTGCTCTATACAGATGAATTTTATTACATTAAGGTTTTGGATATATGAAAAATTCGTATAAAGCAAAACGTTGTTTTAAGATTTCAACGGTGGCCGTTGATTATCCATTATTTGACATTTGTAACCAATAAATTAGAATGCTTTCGCATTGGGAAAAATACTAGTTTCTTTCATATTGTAAAGTAGGAAAACCAAGGCGAAGAAGACCGCTTGATAGGATAGTCATATTTTAAAAGCGAAGATTAGGTGCCATATATCATCATATGAGTCGAATTAGACTTTTGCTAGAAATATGTCCTTAGAATACCAGATGAGAAGATCAGCGCATAGTAATTTATTTTGTATTTATAAATCGACGCAGGTAGAGCCGTCATTAACAACATCTAGAACCTTGTAGAAACATTCAAAATCACCATGTTGCTTAAACAAAGCGATTGCAGCCTCTGCAATTTTATCAAAATTCTTGGTAGCTAAAGCTAGAATAGTTGGACCAGCACCAGAAAGACAAATGCCCAAAAGCCCGTCATATTTTTGGTGCGTGATATTGGATAATACTTCAGGGAGACCAGGGATCAAATTTTTACGGTAAGGTTGATGAATTTTGTCTTGCATGGCATTGTAAATCAATTCGGGATTGGGAGGTGATTGACTTAACGCTGTCGTCAGCACAGCTAATCTTTGAAAGTTGAAAACCTATCGCCGGCATCAAATTAAATCAACTTGCCTCATACTCTTAACTGAACTACTTACAACGTCTTTCCTTTCATAAGAAGTAGGGAGCACAGCTCTAGCCTTTGCTGTGGCAACCTCAAATTGGGGCACAATAGCAATACATTTAATTTCCTTTGCCCAACCCAAATTAACATAATGACCAATGCCAACAGGAGGTTGAGGAACTTGCTGTGATAAAGCGATGTCTAGTAATGATTCAGAAGCAGGCACACCCTTCATTGCACTAGGATCCAATTCGCGCAAGTAGGATGCAACAAAACCACCCATTAAAGCAGCAGCGACATTGTCAGGATGACGCTCAATCATCAAACAATAATCCAATAATCTATCCCTTGAGAGGTTCAATTGACCAAGAGCATTGCCCAACAAGACACCACCAACAACAGCAGCACCAGAAGAACCGAGACCACGGCCGAGAGGGATTGGGTTGTCAACATGGATTCTAAGGGGTTGAGGCAACTGAGAAATACCGTTTGCAGAAAGGACATAGAGAGCAGTCTTGGTAATCAAGTTGTGCTCTGGAGTAAGTGGAACATCCTTGGCGCCTTCTCCGGAATAGGTCATCTCAAAAGCCTTACCTTCCTCTAAAATTTCGACATCCATCGTTAGATACAATGAAAGGGAAATCCCTAAAACATCAAAACCGGGACCGATATTAGCAGTTGAACATGGCGATTTAATACGGAATTTTCTAGGCGTATTCATGTTTTAATGGAGTTCTCCTAATCTATAGCTTCAAAAAAAGAATGAATTAGGCGATAGAAGAAAGTCGATGTTGATGCCTTTTTACATGTTGTCAAATGAACTAACTCAGTCGTGACTGTAAAGAAGTGTGTCGTTTTTTGTCACCAAACTGAGGACAAGATGCAGGCATTTAATTGGATATGCAGGCACTTCTTTAAATGTTAAGATGTCATTGTTTATGGTAGATTTGATATGTTAATTCTTCTGTGATTCCCATGTATAAGATTGCTTTTATGAAGTTTAGAAATAGAAAGAAATCAGGAAGAAGACATTGACCATCTGAGCACTGACATGTCCAAGCAATCACTGTGTTGCCAAGACGACACACTCAAAATTAAAAAAACATCTAGTCAATCATGGAGTGGTAAATTTACCATATCTGATCCTTGTCAAAACCAAGGAACAATAGGCATACGTACATAGACAACGTAAAAAATGAAGGGTATTTCTATTTGATATGTTAGAGTAAATCATGACGAGCATACCGATTAAACCGAAAGAGAGAGAAAGGTAAAGAAATCAGAAGAAAAGAAAACTGATAGCTTAAATACTCTACATTACTGTATAATTGCATTCCAGAAAGGCTATAGCATCTCGCAACTATCATAAGATCTTGAAAGAGCAAGAGATACTCGCTTGATTTCGCTGCGTTTTTTTAAGAAAAATGCATGCCCTCATTACACATCAATCGTTCCTTGCACTGGGCAAGCGTTGATACAAGTTTTTTTTTGTTTGTATGACATCTTGCTTTAGAAAAGGAGTACTTAAAATCATGAACACCTTCTCAACCACTATTTTAGTCTTAATAAGCAGTTTTGAATATAAAGCTCTCTTGCTTTTGTAGGATAAAAAAGAGAGTTAGATCGGCCATCAGGGGTTTTTCAAGGGCGTTTCGTGCGATTTTGTATAGAGCATGTTTATCTTATTACGGCGCATTGAGCTTTCTTCGCATTTTTGCATTGCCGGTTATAAACAACCTGAGTTTACGATGAGAAATACCATGTATGAATCATTTAAAATAGCAATTATTGTGTAGAAGGTGGAATATTTTTTGAATATAATCCTATACACAATGATGAATGTCTCACTTGTCCCAGACACTCTAGTTAAGTATCTTGACACTTTTTATCATAAATACTCGCACAATAAGGATTTGGAGCCTAAATTGTTACACAAAGCAAAACGCTAGGTTCACTACAAGTTTTCAGTACAATGCTGGCACTAAAAATAATATAGAGTAGGTCATTACAGCATAGACATTCCATGTCATGATATCGTAACCTGATCTCTAATACCGCTATTAATCTATAATAAAAAAGGGTTGTAAGTTCAGCTGTGCATGGAAGGCCATCTACAGCTTAAGTTATATGAGAGAGGATAGATACAGAAAGCAGTTATGACAAGTTTCAAAATACTCGCTAAATTTGCACCGTGATCACCAGATTCAATAGCCCCAAAGCTAGCACTACTTGAGCTTATACAGAATGTCTAAAAGACTGCTTGGAAGTTACAAGAAAGGTGCTAGGTAGGCATTCATTGCAACATATCGCCGAGAATTACCTACTAATTAGTAAATCCTTCTTTGATTATGATGTAATTGAAACAGGATATAAATCCACTCGTAAATTGTCCACATGATTTCACTGGGTTTTAAGCCTATTGTTCACTTTCTGCGTGTGGAGTAAAGCATATAGGGGGCTGCAGAAGACAGTGGTACCAATTATAAGCGTTCGCCTACCTTTCTTTCTTTTTTACTTTTTTTTTCTTTTACTTTTTAGACCAAACATGGCGGACACAGCTACCACTACGACACCACACGAAGAGAAACACTGGCTTACTGCACAAACCAAAGAGCTGTTTGCTAAATTCAACATTGGCAATCTACTGTTTTGCTATTGCTTGCCATTTTTCTACGTATTTTATCCAGCACTGCTGATGCCGGCTATATTCTTACGGTCATTGTCGCTTGTTATCGGCTGGATTTACAAGCTTGTGGTTGCTCACCACCACCACACTGAATTTCCAACGACTAGAAGAAATAACAACAACGTCCAAAAGACGGAACCGCCTTCCCTGGTTGAGGACGAAATGAACAACATGTATTTTTGGCTGCAGAGATGCTCCATCTGTCTTGATCAAACCTACAGCCTGTGTTTGGAGTCTTGCCGTGATCAGTTTTGCAAGGATTGCTTTTCTAGGTAATATATTCTCACACTCACTTGGTACTGTGGAATTTACAACCGGAATAGATACATTGAAGAAACGGTAAACCAGTCTTGGGGTTTGGGCGTCAGTCGAATCAAATGCCCTGGTAAGCATGTTGCTTACAAATGACATATAGCGGCAAAACTCATGATTCAAAAATTACAGTTTGTCAAGAAACGATCAGTCAGGCCGAATGGAGTAGATACGTTTCACAGGATATTGTTGCCAAGTACAACAAATACAACCAACCTTATAGACCGTTTTCTCGATACTGTTCTACGTGCGAGCATCCTGTTGCTCCATGTACGTCACCACGATTTCAAGGCGTTTCCAGAGAGAGGCAAGTAACTCTTTTGTTACGAAAAGACATGGAATTAACTCCCACAAGTAGCCGCCTCGAACAAATTGCCAGCGATCTAGATGCATTTTCAAAAGCGATCATCAACCCAAACTTGACCGTGTTCGTCGATCAAATGCTAATGGCGTTTTTGACCACTTGTCAAAAGGGCTCCACATTTCGTATTGGCCGAGTTCAAGATTTGTACAATCAAATGATTCCTGTCTTGGTCAAGATTGCAACGAAACAGCCAGATCTATACGACCAGGCATCCCATCTCTCAAAGCAATTGGTTGCCTTGGAAGTGATACCTGAAGCATGGAAACAAACCCAATTTTGGCATGTGGCCAATTTCCCTGTAGAACAATGGTAATTTATCTATTTTTATTATAACTTTAAAATTGTCAATGTACTCAACAATATGGCCATAGCAATCATTGTGGTGAGAAATCTTGTTTGCAGTGTGGTGAAAAGGCTCATGCAAATCAAAATTGCCTAGAGAATTTGAAATTGAAATTGCAAAACAATCAGGGTGGAGAATTGGCATCGACCATTCAATGGAAATTAAATCACACGTAAGTATATTGCGTGTCTTTGCTGGTCGATAACAGACACTTACCTCTACCTAGTCGTCCTTGCCCTAATTGCTCAGTCATGATCAACAGAGATGAAGGATGCAACAAGGTAGATTGCTTGTTATGCGGACACAGATTTTGTTGGCGATGTGGTTCTGGCTGGTCTCAGCAGAAATGTGGTTTCTACAAATGCGGAGAGGAGCAGCCAGTATTGTCGCAGACAGCAGAGACAGCTGAATTACAGCCGACAATGGTAACCCCTGTTACAAACAATGTTTCGAAAGAAGAGGAGCCTTCCAAGGTAAGCAGCAGCAATGTAGAAAATGATGGGGTTTTTTGTTTATTTGTTGTTGCAGGCTGAACTTGGTGTGCCTGACATGCATGCGATTGACGCACGTAGACAGGTTTCTTCCATCGATTGATTTATTTATTTACTTGACCTTGTATTTATGAAAACCCACTTTTAGATATACCACTTCAAAACGCATTTCTTGTACAAATAAAACCTTATATTATGAAAAAAAAAAATGACATGGTTTGTTTGTTTATTTGTGTTTAAATGAATATGTACTAAACGAGATAAAAGAAAGGGGTTTGTTTTCTCTTCTGAGGGATATATAAATATTTAAAAAAAAGGAAAACTGTACAATATAAACTTTTTTGGTGTAGTAATGGTATATTTTTGAGCCAACGGGATCAGATCTTTAAGCAGAAGAGATTAAATCCAATGCTAAGCGCATGTCATCATCCAAGGGCAGCAATAGATCTTCAAATTCATCGTCTTCGTCAACAAATGTCTTTTGTTTCTTGGTGGTTGTAGTTGTAAATGGCACTTCAACAAAATCAAGATCTGCAAAAATGTTTTCATCTTGATCGTTGTATTTGCGTTTGTTATTTTTGGACGAAATGCTTTCTTTATCATCATCTTCCTCTTCTTCGTCGTCTTCCTCAGCAGATAATTCTGGCATGTCATCCCAATCAAGGACAGCGAAGTCGTTAGACTTTGGGGCGGTGGATGTTAAACCGAGGATATTCAATAATTCAACATCATCCACTGTGGCTGCGACGTCAACAATAAGAGAGACGGAGGTGGGTGTAGTAGTTCCGGCAATAGGAGAGTCAGCGTTCATTTTTGTGGTGTATTTTAGTTGGAGTGTGAAAAAATAATAATGTGATGAGGAGGGAAAAAAAATTTGGTTTGGTTTATATACAAAATTAAGAAAAAGAAACAAGGGAGGGGGGTGAGGGGGGTGATGTGGGGGGTTCATGGAGCCGGAGAAGCAACATGATTTAACTTGTTTTTTCATGTTTCGCATATTGCTATTCGGTGAGAAAATGTATATTCATTGTCTTACAAAGCTAAATAAAGCGGGTTTACCATATTCAGAGGAGTGCCTTGTTTCTCTCATCCCGTCCCCCCCCCAAAACCCAAGAAAGCACACATGAATGGGTTTTCAGCATGCAAGTCATCTGATAAACACATCTACCTGTATCTTTTGTATCTCCTTAAAATCAACACTTAATTTTTAGATTCAATAAAGTTGTCAAGAAAGAACTCCCGAATAGAATAATCTTAATATGACAAAGAAACCTATTTGACGTCAGCTTAAAATAGAACAAAAAAAGCTTGGTGAATGGGCGCAGCGTAGTTTTTTCTTATATCAGATGGCTGGGGTACCCTGGACTAGAATTTTCTTGTCAGCATTTATTCCAACTTGACAACAACGGAAAAGAAATCACATGAAAAAAAAAGAGTGTAAATATTCATCGTCGCTTGGCGATTGAAAAGAAATCATCTGATTTTGGCTGACAAGCAAGCCAAATTCATTTAAACATAAAGAATTAGGATGGGCTCCGGGTAATATAATCCATTTGGATCATCATTATCGCCTTAATTAAAGTTTTTGTAATCTCCTCTCCTGCATGTTCGTTTTTTGTTTTATCCAATCGATTTCTATTTAGTATTGGTTAAGAACAAAATAGATAAAAAAAATCCCTCTCCTCCTTAAAAATCTCGGCCTCTGGTTACAAAAAAAAGAGACACTGTTGCATGGATTATTACGCAAAAAAATAATCTTGCCTTGTATCTATCTGATCGACAAAAAAACCTCAATCTGCACATCGGAAAATGGTGATGACTTCAAATGAAATGCAATTTCTTCATTGAGTTTAATTATCCATGCATCATACTGATTTTCTTGTTTCAAATTACAATTCCTATGATTCAAAAAAAAAAAAATTTTTTTTTCCGTAGCCCATCGGTACGTAGCCCATCGGTCATATTTAATCCAATCAACAATAAAATGCTTTCTTCGATATTTTGTTTCTGAATTTTTATACAAGAGAGCGCGGGCTTTCACACCAGGTGTAACGCATGTGATTTCGATAGTTGTGTATATTTATTTTTTTGATCTAAAAAGGGTGCTACGGTACGATTAGGAAATACATTGGACCAGTACTACTTATTTTGTACGATTTGGCGCGAAATTGGGTTGATCTGCTATAGATGTGCTGGCGGCAAAAAGCAGAGAGCATTTGATGTGATCCAACGCTATTAGGTTGTAGCCAATTGATCAAGATATGATTACAATAGCCACATGGTTACTATCAATGATTTGTTATATTAACGTGTGTAAAAAAAAACGTAAATGTTTCACCAAAGCAATGAATCATTAGAATGGCGTATTTCTGATATCACAAACTCATATTCTTTGCCTCGCTCCACCTACTTTTAATTACCCTTTCAAATGTGGCATAAATTGTGAACGCTTTTTTTCAGTAGGGATCAAAATACCCACATTGTATGTTGAGAAGTATCTCATTCTATACCCCCATTAAGAGGAAAATCGAGTTTTTCTCTGCAAGACCAATTTTTTTACACTGCATGCTTATGAAAATGTCTGTGAGAGCCATGAGCTTCTAATGCTCATATACATCTTGAAAACCCTGCTTTTGCTTTTTGAGAGATCTGCAAAAACATTATCAGGAAAATTGTCTTTTCATTGAAACCTTCTGGCTCACTACTAAAGTTAACACTAACTTTAGTCAATACACAAAACATGGTTGCTATAATATATTGAACGATGTCAAGTCAAAGCGTTTGATTTTTGCTTTCCTGAGAATTTTGCAGATTTAACTTCGCTGGGACATTTGAGCAATCTAAATTTCGTTTAGCATCATTACAACGTAACTTTTTACAGCAAAAGTAAAATTAGGTTCATGTGTATCAGCTCAGATAAAGAGATACATTTTTTAATGCGCTTTTACAGGAATCTAAGCTATGCCCCTATATGCCCCTACATGCAACAGTTGTTTCAGGAATTTTGCCATCTCCTTAAATACAGTTAATCCAATAAATTATGTTGCTGGGGACGAATGAAAAAATCGCTTGAGCGAAATTTAATTCCTGATTGGCCGACATTTACTTCTAATTAAATATCGCCTCTTAGTTTTCGTAAGCTTTTTGAATATCGTTCTCTTATAATCTCTATTGTAGACTTATAGAATGAAAAACTCTTTTTTATGAAGATGGACAGAACAGTATTTAAAAGCTTTTGCAACCGTGTCGATTATTCTCTATTTTAGTAACAGCAAAATTATGTGGGTAGACCTCTCCCCCAAAAATGAAATACACGGACTCTTAGACACAAAAAAACGATGACGTTGCATTTTATTTTATAGTTTTGACGGCATTTAAAAAAGTTCTTAAAGTAAAGTTTTCACTTCCAACTCCTTCCACCACTCAGTTCTCAAAATGCAGTTAGAAGATATTCTGTTTTCATCTTCTGGTAATTGACACAGTTTTAAATACATATTATAGTCTTTTCTCTCTTCTCCTCGCTCTATTATCTTACATTCATTTTATCCTTTTCGTTTCAGTATAATTATCCTTATCCATATTTTCGCACCGCTTCTGATGGTCCCCAAGTCCATCTTTACGTGTAACAAATAAAACTCATTTTTTAAAGAAAAAGGTACAGTTTACAAAAATTATGGAATTGTTATTAATGGCATGTAATTGTAGGAGGCAATTTATACAAATCAGACCAGCGATAATTTGCACTCTACTTTTATAATGTGGTATGTTCTTTCCAAGCAGGAGAGCATCTTAACATTAGATGTAAAGACGGGCCAACTTGGCATGATGAGCTTATCTTCTTGAGATGTA
>MU619246.1:208258-271248 GCA_025201805.1 Parasitella parasitica
GGGCCAACTTGGCATGATGAGCTTATCTTCTTGAGATGTAAATCTCCTGACTCATCACTGTTCTTTTGACTTTCTCTTGTATATACCTGAACACGCTATTGGGATACTGGCGGGTTTAGTCTATATGCAAGAGTGCCACATTATAGAAGTTTTAAATAGGGGCAAAGAATACAAAAGGTAATTTATGTTATCGTGCAAGTGAAAACTACAAATGAATATGGAATAGAAATACTGGCATCATTTAATATAACAAGCAAGTAAAATAAGCAAACTAACAAAGATTATTAATAAATGAATATAATGTTAACATTTATTTTGACAATGTTAACAATGAGTGTATCAATGCATAAATGGGGTTTTTAATATGATAGGAGTTAATTGAACTGTAGTCTCCTTTTTGCGTATTTGATGGCCATTTTGTTGAGGTTGACTTTTTTGACCCTTGAACCTGGTAGCTGTGTGGGTGTATGGTAGGTCTTCAACTTTTTCAAACTTGACTGATTGATTTTCTCATGTTTCAAAGTGGATAATTCGACGATTGTTTCTTGCAGGACATTTTTCAATTGATTCATTATAGGGAATATTGCATTGATTCTATACATATCGTGATAATCGATTGGAATGTAGAAGCTGCTTTGCTTGTAAAAAGTATAAATGTAATCATATTTATGTTCCATAAGATAACAGGAGCAGCAGGCTCCACTTGTAATCATACCAGCGATTACAACATTATTAAATCCTTCGCTTTCAATAGAGTCGAGTGTATCCTTCATATATCTAGCCATCTTGATTGCATCCCCATTTGATCCTCCTTTGTCGCGTTCTGGCTTAGATTCAAGAGCAAATATCAGATGTTTCGACTGGTTTGTCACAACAGAAAAGTCTCTTTTTCGAGCATGTCCACTCAGTGATGGATCAATATCAATGAATCTCTTCTTTGACTCGCGGATCTCCTTATCAGCACCGAAAGTTGTCTATCTTTTGTTGTTTGGGAAATAGTTCTCTAAAACTGGTAAAATACCGTTTTTCACTGTTGTGCTTTCGTTTAATGATTTGATAGAATATCCTTTACAATATGTTTGTTTGCTAGAAATAAACAGAAATAAATAAATACAAGTTGTAGTAATAATTATTTAACAAATCTTAATACTTGCAATGCGTGTAAAATAGCTCTGATGTGGCTAGGTAAGTTCAATATTTTTAGCTTTTCTTCTGCTTCATCAAAATCTCCTTCTGTAATCAACTAAATAAAATATATTAATTGTCAATTTTAAACCTTGTTTTTTTCAGTGTACCTTGGTAAAGTAAGAGATACCGTCAACATAGGATTTGACATCTTCTTCTTTGTATTTCAAGAAACTCTCCTTAACTTCGCTGCAAGCTTCTTCATAATAATCAAATCGAATCATATTTGAATCAACATCATCATCTAAAAGAATAATACCATTGATAGAGAGTTCCTCGTCAGGTTCTAATACAGCACTGCAATCAGTACAGTTGTTCACCAATTCATTTCTTCTTTTTAAAAAAGAAGTTGACAAATCGTATCCACTTTTTAGAATCCACTTGTTATTGATGTTATCCAAGTCTATTGTGTCACTTGCATTGGTAGAAATCAGATTATCCTTAGCTGTCTTATAAGGCTTGGTTATATTAGCTTCTTAAGTAGAGTCTGTGCCTGGGGTGCTTTCTCTGTCTTCGTATTCGGATTCGCTCGTTATTTCTTCTTCGCTTGAATCCCTATTACTATTACCCTCATTTAAATCTATTAAAAAAAGTTTAATATATAATTATTTTAAGCAGAGAAAAAAAAATACCTGAGAAGATCCTCGCTCCTGTATTTAAGCTATAAATATTCTCTTCTAGTGCCCTTTTTTCTGCTGCTTCTTTTAATCTTTTCGACTGAAAGAGCAGAGAGACTCTTTCATCAGTTGTCACATTCTATATTTTATCATTGATTAAAGACATATATGTTATTTTTCTTTTGTTGCGATAGCTGTAACCTTTATGTCTTTTAAAATAATCTTAGCCTTCTTCTTGCATGCGCTGGTGTTTGACTTTCCTTTTATGATTGCGCTCAAAGTTTTTTGTAAGGTACTGCTACTTTCTTCTTGATCTTTAAGTCTTCAATAAATTATTTGCAAAAATCAATATTGATAAAATTATCAATGTGATTTTGTACAAATTTTGTAGGGCTGCTTGATTTCATTGAGTTTTCAGAAATAGATCGCTTTTCAGTCATTTTCTTGAGGTTAATGTGAATAAAAAGCTAATTCTTTGGAACCCTCAAAATTATAAAAAAAAAAAGTAACGTCATGCTTGAAAACGTGAAAAGTGCAACATCATAGTTGTTTTTTGCCTAAGAGTCCGTGTATTTCAGTTTTTTGGGAGGTGTCTACCCGCTGTTAGTTTAACATAATTGAGAATAAACGACACTGTTGCAACTGTTTTTAATATCGTTTTATCCATCCTCATAAAAAAAGAGTTCTTCAGGAAAACTAAGAGGCGACATTTTATCCCTGTGGCAGCGAAATCTCTTGACATTTTATCCCTGTGAGAGCGAATTTTGATTCCTGATTGGCCGACAAATACTTCTAAATTAAGCGCTTTTTTATTCCTGATTGGGCGACATATTGTTCGTCCAGGGCAAAATAATTTATTGGATCAACTGTTCATGTACGCTCAAAGGTGACAACAGCGTATACAGGCCTCCCTAAACTGATCACAACTGCATAGGTAATCTAGGATTGGGTGAAAACATAGCTTATAATGGAACAAATTGAGATCAAATTACTGTTGTGTTCCTTATTTGTGCTAAAGAACCAGATGCTCCTGATTGGCTAGTTAGAGACAATTGAGGATTATGATCGGCCAGTCTTTTACCTGCTGATGGGGGGAGCATACTTTCTTTGTATATTTGCATATAATATGGTATTCAATGCATGCATCCCTTAGACCAAAAAAAAAAGGTTGCACCCTGGTTGAACAAAGAAAGTAAATGTATCTTATACGCACTAAACTAACAGTATAAATGATTGCAATATAATATGGTCTTATTTAGGTTTCAATTACACAAATATGCATGTACGACAGCACATATTTATGCTGCTACGCAGAGCTACAAGATTTTACTCTAAAATTAGACGCTATCAGTAGTGAGACTATATACATTTTCCTACCTTTAATGATTAAACTAGTCTCGAAGAGCCGTGTTAAATACGGCAATTGTGAATTTAGTGTGTTTGGCGTCTTGAATGTGTTCCAAATTGCAAAGGAAATTTTCATCATATTATTTGCTACTTGGCGTCGCGTTGCCATAATGTATTACAATTTTTGCAGACAATCTTCGCAAACAGGTACACTCATACCTTTAACGCCACTCACACCGCTCGAAATATCTGTTTTCGCAAAGAAAGCCGCTTCTTAAAGTTTTACAGCTTAGTTTTAGTTAAGTTTTCAGGCAATGAAGCTTAGTGTTGGTCACTTTGGCTCTTCCTGGCGTAAAATTAGTTGCAATTATCCTTTGCAACAAGTTTAATATCACTGGGTATTTTAGAGTAAAGCAACATAAAAAGTGGTTTTTTTCAGTTATATATTCCTTTTCAGAACTTGTTTTTATCGATTCTTTTGCTTATCTTGAACATGTTTTGAAGTCGGTAATAGAGGTATCGAAGAAGGCGAATTTTGAAATTTTACACTAAACAGTTCCAATGTAGCAATTTCTGTGCATACTTTGGCCAAGCACTGTGAATCACCTGCTTGAATTTTTTTTTCTGTACACGATCTCTCCATAATCAGCCTTGAATGCATTTTTAAACATTGAACATGTTTGATGGTATGTCGGTGTTACTTGTTACTCTTCTTGCGACAGACGGAGTACTAAGATTGTTGCTTGAATATGCAATGAAAAATATCATCGTTGTACTCTTGAGACCGGCAAGTTTCATAATAACTCAAATATATTTTAGCACGAAATACAACTTCAGGTATTATAGTCTTGCTCATTGAAATAGTAGTCGCTTTAAAGCATATTTATCTTGAGGCTTTTTTTTTGGTTAATGTACGAAGGCCTTGATTTGAGTTTTCTTTAAATTCGTCTTACTTAGTAGCACTATAAGATTGACATTTAGACGATTCTGAAGATTTATGTCTAGGCTTATGGCATTTAGAGCATATATATTGATTATTAGTATTACTTAATGAAGCTTTCAACCTCTTTGCAGCTCTTTTTACAGTCTTGATACTATCAGACTGCTTTGCTGGTACTTGATGTGCCGATACAAAAGTTCTACGTTTGATGATTCACGTGTGTGTTTTTCGTCTATTTATTCGTTGTATTACAAATGATAAATATAGGACTTTAATTTAGAAAAGTTCATCTTAATGTTGTTGTGGATTGGGAGTTTGCGCACGAGGGAGAACATTATTTGTTGATGAAGGACGAGAGTTCTGTGTCATATCCAACCCTGTTGAAGACAAATTGTGCTTCGTTTTTACAGCAAGAGAGTGCGATGTGTTGTAGTCTGGCGTAGTTAAATAAACAAGACTGTGGCGACTATCGTTGAGCTGGTAGCTACTGAACGGTGTATTTGCTCGAGACACAGAGTCATTTTCAGAGCTATAATCATCATCGTTGAGCATGGCATGCTTGGAAAATTCTTCGTTATTACGAAAGAATCGTACGATTTTAGCATGTTCCTGCTTCGATTGATATCTATGAAGAATCCACAAAAGACAAAGCACCAATACTATAAAAAGAACAATTGCTGTAGCCAATACTCCCCATAGCCAGTTGGCAATTTTGTGAAACACATCGGGACCAACTATACAAACACCATTATTGGAACATGTTCCTGACAAACATTCTCTATCTTGATCGCATGCTGAATTAAGCTCTTTGGATTGAATGCACAAAAATCCAGAGCACCAAGTGCCGTCTGTACAATTATCCCGAATGATTGTTTGTTGTATAGAGTCGCCAGCTGCATCATAGCTGATATATGTAGAGCTATTATTTAAAGGTGCACATTGTGTGTAAGGGCCATGTTGTAAAAATATAAATAGATAAAAACTTACAAGTCAGTACCACAATTGCCTCCAAGAGGTGATCCCTTTATAAAACAAGTTGAATTTAAACAGATAGAATTTGATCCTGAGCACTCATCATCACGTTGCTAATTAGAAGAATTATTAATTTTGGAACTTTTTGGTTTCTCCTAGAACAAGTAAAGTATGTCAAAACTTACGACTTCACAGCGGGATCCTATTGGCACCTGTGGCGTACAATGAGACTTACTGTCTGGGCAAAATGTCGACCCGTTGCATCTGACTGGAAACTCCCTCACTTGTGTATCCCAACTATAAAACATTATATGTTCAACATACCGTTCATAACACACACACAAAAAAAATCGTTACCCTGCAATGTAATCTGCATTTGAGCATCCTTTGTAATTGCATGTATTGCTCGCTGGATCACAAAAAAGATAAACGTTATCACATGAATCATCGTATTGCCAGCTTTCTCTATTATCGTGCAATTGACATTAATACTGTGCATCTGACCTAGGCCATACAAAATCATACCTGTACACAGGTGTTGAATCACATAATTGTCCATATTGTAATGCCATGATAGATGTCACCGAATATATTAAAATGCAGGATATAATGTTAAATGCAGGCATAGTAATGGTTTATTTGTTGTTTAAAAATTTAAAAGTAAAAGTAGAAGATTTATTATCAAACATGAAAATTTTCAAGCTATAAATAAATCAAATACATTGGGCGACAGCGGACATTCATCAACAATCTGAATCAGATAAAAACAAAAGATAAGCCAGCTAGCAATGGCAGTACTACGAAGGAGCAATCGATAGCCCAAAATATCTGAGAAGAGACATAAACTGAGATCAGCTTCACAAATTCTACAATGGAAACTGCCACCAGTCTTTTTATGGCTTTCGAAAAAAAAGTTCAAGTAAATGATAAATGTCACGGTGTTTGTGATAATATTTATTCATAAATGACTAGTAGGGTTTTTTTATTTTTCAATACAATAAAAATTCTTCATCAACAGTATCGATTGGTACTTCAGATACCTGAAACTGAGCAATTACCAGCAAGCCACACTACAAAATTGCTTGAATTTCAATAGTTGATGAATTATTCCAGATATAATATCCGTTAGATATGGAGATCTAAATAAGCTCAAATATTTAGACAAGTCTATAATACTGCATAGGCATTTAAACTAAAATATCATCCTCAGATTGATATTTTTTTACAACTTATAACCAAGAACTTTAACTTCGTATGCCATTTCCTGGCTGATTTTCATAATAAAAAGTGTCCCGAAAACGGAAGAAATAGTGTCCGGTGCAAAGCAACTATATTATATATGATTTTGGTGCAGTTTGAGCATGATTTTTTTTTCGATGCAAAATGATGGATTATTTCGATTTTTTCCTTGTATCCACCCATCCAAAATCATCGAATGTGCATTATTCTCGATTTTGACCACAAAAATGCAACATTTTACTATGGCATATATTAGACGAAAATGATTGTAAAAAGTCATTCCTTGAACTGAAAGACTGGAAATGCGCTTTGATTAAGCAAAATGTTGACTTTTTCCTCTTGATCTGTTTTTGAGGTTTTCTTAACAGAATTTCTCCCACGAGCATACGGGATGTATGAAATAATGCCATCGTTTAGAGCTCCCAAAAATACAGCTATTATCATAGACTGACAGCCGTGGTATGCATAGTATCAGAGGATGATATCTTGCCTCAAAGAAGTAATTTTGTTTTCAAATTGTCCAAATGGAGTTTTTGAAAGAATGTTTTCTTCCTGATTTTGGATGCGTTTAATCTCCGCTATTAAAGATAAATGGTGTTTTCTTTTGAAGAAAGTATTAGCTTTGAGAAGCTGTAGCCTACCCAATTCAAGAGAAAAGAAATTTAAAACTAATTTATTAAAATGATGTGCTTCTTGGCTTTTTAATGGTAGTACTTGCATGTCTATATCTGGCCTGACGATCTCACGCTCCGATTTTGAAAAATACTTTTCCGAAAAACAAGTCAGAAAAGTCTCTACCTTCATCTGATATCGACTTAAAAAGTACAAAAACTTGCTCTAAACTATGCAAATGAATAATCGAAAGGTGTTTTATAATCTCCATTGCTTTGCCTTAATTGCTTTTGTGTCTGAGATCGCTAAAAAAATTTTCTTGTAGTTTTTGACTTTTTTCTGACAAAAAGACTAAGTTCGCATAGACCAAAATAAAAAAAAAATAAAAAAAATCAGGCCCCTAAAACCTACGCTGGTTTTGCAAAGACACACATTTTTGAACCATGATATTATGGAAAAGATGGCACAGGTTTGACTAGCTGTTCTACTGTCTTCTAAATTAGAAGACGTCAGATCAACTGAAGGTAAAAAGAGTGATACAATCTGCCACCAGGATAATACACCCATTCATAAAAAATCATCTGTATGGAAACTTATGTAATCCCAAGGACATAAATATGTTTATCTTCAACCTTGCTCTCCGTTCCTGAATCCAATTAAAGGTTTTTGATCCAAAGTCAACAGACACACTTACACCCAGAATCACATATATTTGTCAATAGACAACCGTATCCTTTTTTAAAGACTACCTTGAACTTAAAAAATATGATGTAGATAGCTTATTTCACAACACAATCTTTAAAATAGTGTTCTAAATGCTTCTGAAGCGACAATTGTGGCGATTTCAATAAGCTGCTCGTCTCCACTGATATTTATAGTGATGTGATCCATTTCATTTGCTTCCATTTTGCACTTGAATTTCCGTTACAATCTTTCAGCACAATGAAGGTAACCTTCTTGTTCACGTTGGTAGATCGAAGTAGAAACAATGCAAAATCAAACGTACATGTTTGACGGTTGTCAAGTGCTGTGATGTGTGGACTGACAGCGTGCAAGACGTGCTTCAGGTATTTTTTTTATCATAGTATGGGCCTTGTACAATAAAAGCACAATACTTTCTCAGCAGCAGAACAGTGATCGTACTTTCAAGCTTGAGTATATCTGCTGTTGGCGAAGAACAAATCCTTCAGTGCCTTTTGTTCATAAAAGCAAATGAGAACTTATCCAGTTCACTAAGCAAAAGATTTAAGACGGATAAAAGCACATCCGTAGGTAAGTTTTTCTTTATTAAGATTCTATGGGGCTCTCTGATTTGAAGCAGATGCAGTATTTATGATAGCACTTGCGAATATATTAGTGGACCCTTCATCAATATTGAGTTTAGAAATAGAGTTTGCGATGGTAATCGAATCAATTCAAGCTCGTTGTATTCTAGGAGGAAATAAGAAAATCGTTGAAGAGCCTCAACAAGACTACAGCTATTGATATACGGCTTGAAATCTTGAAATCACAGGAGTTTTGATGAGAATTATAGTCGCAAATTCTCTGGTGACTTTGACTGGATCAGGCATTCTATTTACACTTTGTTGGTATTCATGGCACATATGGCAATTTTTCAATAGTGCCTTTTGACGATTTAGAAAATATATCGATGCTCTCAGTTAAGCAAATCATTATATCAGTTATGCTTGAAATTTTAGTATTTATTATTTTTTGTGAAAATCAATTTAGTCATGATAAATATATCGGATTTGGTGCTTCGGAAGCAAGAAAAGTGCACGATTGTGACGAAGGAACAAAGAGAATGGAAGATGGGTCTAAAAGATAGAACACTTTTAATTCAAAAAATATGAGAGATCAAAGATATAAACAATTGAATTTATGTTCTTGAATCACTTTTTTTACGACGGCAGATCGCTCTGTTCAGTATGCGACAAGGATAATCAAATTAACAAGAATCTATATTTTCCAATGATATTTCCGGTTTTGGTTCAACCATTTTACCTGTTCGCTATTCTGCTTGGATTGCTAAAGAAGTTGCTAATAAATTACAAGATGCATTGCATAAATCCGTTGAATGCGGTAATACTGAATACTTCGAGTTGGTAAGATAACTACTGGGATAATAGAAAAAATAAAGCTATTATACCAGAAGTATCAAAATCAAATGATTTTCGTAGTGGAAAGAAGATCAAAACAATATGATCAATATGGATGAAATTTTTTAATAAATAGATAGTAAATAAGAGTGAGGTTTGAAATAAGAATATTTTTTGTCTTATTTTCTGAAAATTTGATCAATGCAAATTGCTCTGATGTAGCCGAGGTAATTGGAGATCGATTGAGCACGGTAGATGGAAAAAGAAAAGGGGAGCTTAAAGGATGAAAGTGGATAGAGTATGAGGGGATAGAGGGGAAGATGAAGGCATAAGAAAACAGATACATGGCAGAAGTCAAAGGTGTAGGGAAGAGCGTTGACAGTAGAAATATGTTACAAAGAAATGGGCGATATTGAGAAGTGAAAAAAGATAATTGAGGGCAGGAAGGTGTGGACAGGAAATAGTCTAGAGTAAAGTGAAGGACTAGGAGGAATCTTGTCGGCGAAAAAGAACAGCTTATAATTTGTTACTTTTTTAATTGAAGCAATAATCGACTGTCTGAAAGCGTTGGGAAATACATGTTCCTTTTGCCACAGAGGAACCATCTGAAACTGCATTACCAGGCTTAATAGGCTACGGGTGCGTTATCATTAAACTAATGCCGGCTACGCTGTATAAAACAATGTTATAGCGAGAAAGCATCATGTTTGTGAGTAATTTAACATTGCTGTTTGTCGCCATCAAATATTTGCTATTTATATCATCGAGTCTCCACGATAGGTTCTCACTAGATACAGTCTGTTGAGGGGTTTTGAAATCATAATGTCGAAATGTTACTAATTTTTTAATTCACAAGCATGCATTCTGTTACCAATCAATTCATAATGGAAACCATAGAATAACATGCTAGTGTGTGGAAGTGGTTGGTAAAAGGTGATTGCGGTCAACTTGAACACTTCACCTAGCTCAAGCAAACAGAGTCTTAAAATCGAGATACACTTTCCTTTTGAAAATCAAATCCCATGTTGAACATCTTGAGTCTTAAAGTTAAGGCTTTTTTGAGGATATAAATGAGGACCAAGGTTTTGTTGGCCACTCCCACACTCCAGAACTTACATTCATCTGCTTCATCAGCGAGGGCTTGATATAAAAACCAGAATGCTTACCTTTAACATTAAAATGCAATTAATAAATCAGAATGATTGACAAAAAATAAAACTAGTTAATGTTCATGATCAGTTTTGGACATATTTTATTGCCTAAAAGCATTGTTTTACTTAAAGTATGAGCGGCATGATTTTTTTGTTTTTGTTTTTCATCAATATATGTACACGACTCAAGTCTATATATAACTCTACAACAAAACAGGGTTAATAGAAACCGTTAACAGGCAAATTACTGAATGTAAATGGAGCTTGCAGTTGTGATCGAGGTGGTGGTGGTGGACCTTGGTTCATCATGTGTTGCTTCATTGCTTCTTCATTTCGCTTTTTCTGAACTTCTCTTTCCTTTTTTTGTTTACGCCATAGCTTTCGCATTTCTTTGAATTCAGCAGGATGCCTTTTTGGCCCCTAAAATAATAAAAGAGATAAATACATGTGTCGAAAGATAAAATAAATAACAAAAAACTTACATGTTTTTGCATGCTAACATGGGCATTCAAGTGATTCAGTGTGCCGTATGCCTTTGAACATCCAGGCCAAGTACAGTGATATAATCGCTCAACTTCATCATATCTTCTACGCGGCCTCTTCTTCTGATTTGTGCCAGGAATGGCGACGAAGGAGTACTGTTTTTCTGCTGACGAACTGCTTGAACTTGACAACTGACGAGCTCTTTGCTGTTGTTTCTGTTGTGTCTGCTGCTGCTGCTGCTGCGGTTGCTGCTGCGGTTGCTGAGGGTGCATCATGGAAAGTTGTGGTTGCGGTTGCATTAAATGAGGGTCGTAATTGGATAAATACATGGAGGAGGGCGCTGTTGTAGAAGCTGGATTCATGGAGGCAACATTAGGCTGAATAGCGTATATGCCATCTAGGGGTAAATTTGCAGGAAACTCGTTTGCAGCAGCAGCGGCGGCGGCAGCGGCAACAGGATCCATTAATTGAGCCATATTTGTTGTTGCGACGGGTGCAGCATTCGTTGTGGGATATGTCGTGGTGTGAGTGGTATTAAAATTATTGAATAACCCGTTATTCTTTTGATGTTGCTGTTCCGGATAAGTCAATACAGGAATCATACCAGCAGCAACAGCAGCAGCGACAGCGGTAACATTAGCAGCCGTAGTATCAGTCGATCCTTGAGACACTGCATCTTTCTTATTGGTTTTGTTCGGTAAAAGTTGAGATAAAGGTGGTAATGAGGGTAATTCTAATGGCTGTAAATATGCTTGCGGATGTTGCTGCTGTCTTCGATTCAATAAACCACTTTTTGCTTGTGGAATCACCTGCGATGTGTTTACGGATGTTGTAGTGGGCTGTGGTTTATTGTTGATGGCAGGGTTATTCAACGAAAAATAGCTGTTATCATCGGATTGTGTCATTTTTTTGAAATAAGAATATGAAAAAGAGAAAAAAAAAAAGTAAAAAAGAGAAAAAGAAGAGCTCGAATGAATTTATCGAATTTTTTTTCCAGCAGAAACAAATGTAAAAAAAAAAAAAAATTCTACACATCTCAATGATCAAGGCACACAAACAGAAATTGACGAACGAGGACTGAGCCTTGGCTCCCCAAATGGAAAATGGAGAAAATAAGGGTCAATACATAACGTCATAAAGGTTGTAAAAATCCAAATCGAGTTAGATGCAGATGTTCTGAGCCTGCTGCTCTTTCTTTTTTTGTTTATTTGACCCAATAAACTTGAATGAAAAATATGGATTATCCATTGTGACGAAATACTTTATCCTATGACGATATGAAATTTAAAATCCAAGCAATCAAAGGTATACTTCTCTACATTATATTATTTATGGAGCAATTATACTGCATGTATGAATAGTTACACTGGCATTATCCAAGCCATTGATCTTCGAATATATTTTTAACTTAAAGGCAAATGCACACGCACAAATCAGAAACATTTTGTAGATTGAAATATTACAGAATTGATGAATAAAAAGATCGCCGTGTAATTTTTTTTTTTTTGCTAATCCCTTTGTGGCCTTTGCTCCTCTTTTTTCTTTTCTTTTTACTGATCTGCATCAATCAGTTCATTGTGATATATAAATAGTACATTGGGCACAAGCCTTTTGAATACCACATGCCTTTTTTTTTTTTTTTTTTTTTTTTCGCAAAGCAATGCTATTTGTATTAACATGCCATCGTCATTCTGTCATGAAATACGTCAGTAAGAAAGTGAAATGATAAATATACAAAATGTCAATACAGTGTAACTTGACAGATTAAAGTTTTGTTTTAACCATGAATAGAATGGTTTTGAAGAGAAATATTAACAATATGACAGATTTAAAACATGTGTAACTACAACTATTTATGCAAGTAAGATGCCTCCTCTCTTCTTTATCTAATATGATGGAATGAAATCTTTCTCCTCAGCAAATATTGCAGGCAATAATATGATAGGCTTTAGCAAGCGTATAATTATCAAGTTTTGCCATCTTTTTTGATTTAGAAAAGAACATCCTTTCAATCAAAAAGTGTTTATTTATGCCAAAGGCAAATAAGCTACATCACACATATTGTGATGTGAAAGACTTGAGAAAGAGAACTTCCTCCATAATAAACAGCCATGCCTTGTAAATTGTTTTACTGTATTTAGACGTGCATTCATGTAGTTAACAAATAGCCTAACCAAACATTTCGGCTGTGGAAGGTACAAGATTGAGACTTGGACAGATAAAACTTGCAGTGTTTAAAACATGTAACAAATATTAGCAACCTGGTCTTTTGCTTGCAATTTTTACTAATTTACTTACTCTCGATGATTTATCTCAAAATATCTGTATATTTATATCCAAAAATCCTTTTGATAATGAATGTAGATATCAGGAATCGTTTTACGAGATTACGATGCTAAAAATTATTTGAGATCAAGTAAATATTTTCAAAGGACACTGAATTTTGCTTATCTGCTTTGCTGTATAACATTAGTTGTCGAACGTATTTTTAGGACATGTTTACACTTTCTCATAGACAGATGGAGATAATGCCATACGTTTATTAACGAGAAAATTATTGAAACGAGCTCCAACTCTTATTTTAATTTAAAGATATGGAGTGCCATCTATTTTAGACTCAAGTGGTACTTTTGTAAGCTTGTCTCTCTGATTGAAAGCATTGAAATGTGGGAGCATTTGAAATAGTTTTTCCTGCATTATAGCATGGATCGTCATGTCCGTGGTATTTCGAAAGATGTAAAAGAGCACCAGGTGCAACTTGAAATCGTCATCGAGCTCTACCAAATCTAGCAAACAAAAACAAGTCGAAGAGGTCTAGACCGGCCAACTAGTGAGGACGAGGACTTGCAGAGACAACGAGAATACAACCTGTAAGTACAACGAAATAGACACAGCTTTTGCCTCCTTATTCTAATTATTGATCCAAGTAGACTGCAACGAAGTGTAGTAACCTGATAATAGGTCTAAGTTTTGTATGATTTATAATATCAGTTGACTACCCATTTGAGTTATATATTCAATATCTTACTTCTTCTATAAAATTATACTAGATTATATAGCATTGTAAATCTAATTAAATGGCATTGAAATCTATCCTGAACACATATCCTAAGCCCCTGAACTGTCAACATTGGAGAGTGATTTATTCGCTAGATATGATCCTCTATCTTGGGAGTATTGTTCATTAATTAAAATAGTGCAACTCATGTAATTTTAAAATATCTTGAAAAATGTAATGTGTTGAAGTGAGCCAGGTAAAATGTGTCGCACATACGTCTGCTCTTGTGCTACTTACGATATAAGGTTTCTTATCATGCATCATCTATAATATTGTGATATGTGCGGAATGGACCTGCATGATACACGCGTATTGAGAACTCGAAGTAAAAAATATTTTATGATGAGAATTTTCTGTCTATGAGAATATGCGGCGGATGACCGAAACAAAAAAAAAAACAAAAAAGAGGCAACTGATACTGCAGCAATTCTCATGGTTACATACAGATAAATAAAGCTTTGTAGTGACGATGGCTAGCATATTGTTATCAAAGTTGGTAAGGCAAATATGCAATGAAACACTCAAAAGGCTTTTTCGAGGTTAATTAATAAATCTACTCAGTGAATCATGCTCTGATGTTGTATGACCTCAGGTTTGGATAGGAAAACATTAAACCTTTGTTTAGTGATCATGAGGCGAGCTGAATGTTTGATTTAACAATCCAATCTTTTGACTCGGCAACAATCATTATTCTCCAGCTATCTTTATCTTTACGCTCTCGTTCCTTAAAGTAAACCATATATTTAAGAATGCCATTGCTGCTTGAACCATTATTAAGATAATCCGGAGTAGCAGTTACAGCGACAGTGTCGAAAAACGTGTAAGTGTATTTATAAGTGTATCTGTAAAAATAAATAGTAAAAAATCATATACGGGCTGGCATCTAGTGATTTTTGCACTTTCTCTACGTTAGAAATCGGCCTTCGTTTACGCAGGGTCCATCTCGCTAAAAAGAATGAAATTTACTGTTTTCAAGTGTATAAGTTGTCTCCATAGAATTCCATAGTTACCACTCATTTGTCATGGCAACCGTTCCTGATCGAAACCAAAATTGAATATATCACCGGTTAATCTATAAAAAAAAATAAAAAATAAAAAATAAAAAAATAGAAGTAATCATGGAATGTCTTGCATATAAGTGTTGTATCCACAGAATAACCATAGTTACCACAATATTTCATGGTAACTGTTCCTGATCAGATCTAAGGTTGAATGTAGCCGCATATTCTATTATATAGCAAAAATGAAACATCGTAAAAAATACTCGAGTTGATCATATTTCTTAGGTTCATTGAGCAAACATTGTGAGTTCTTCTTCTATGACCCTCTCTTCCGCAAGATGTACATCTAACAACTACTTGATCTAAGGGGTATTTATTAATGTGTATTTATTTGAGAATTTAAAAATTGAAATGGCGTACTCTCATTCATTCTGTGAAATACATTCACTATATTGATCTGCATTCCACTTCTAGATTCATCCAGTTACCTTTATATTGATATGGACTACATATGTGCACAGTTAATACGATGTACAATACAGACTTATACTACATAAGCTTTAGGTTAGAAATGGCACTATTAGGATTGTTGATGCTATAGACTTATACCAATCTCTCAACATAAGTTGTAGACATTTACTAGATATTATAGAATGTGCAACAAGCTTATGCCATATAAGATCTATGCTTCAGATGCGTAATCCCGGTTTCCAGATACGCACTACAAGACATATACTTATACCTATGATACTAGCTTAAGATAAATTATGTACTACAGACTTTTACAATATGTACAATACTAAAGTATATTCATGACATGCTATAGACATGCTACATATACAGATATATGCTAAGGTGAATACCAAGTGATATAAACTCAGACATGTACTAGTAGCTTAGACTAAATAAGACTATAGTAGAAACGATATACGCTTATGGACCGATATTAATAATTTTCGCATGGAAGGTTGATCAGGTACTCCAGGTAAAGTCTATCTACTCACTCAGATAGATTTAAGTTATCTCCAGTCTGCTGAGATGTTGTTTAGCATGAAAGTAAAGCTGTTAGTTGATCAGAATGACCCTACACTTTAATTATGACAGTAGAACATTCATGAATAGCTTAAGTATATAAATGTTCATCTACCTGGCCAGTAGATGAATTGTAGTTTCATACACTTGTCGATATAATAATAAAACATATACCTTTATCAAGTTGACATTTATTGCTTTTATTTGATTTTTTTTGAGTTTTACATATAAATAGCTTGAACTTTTTCAAGGATTTCTGCAAATAATTAGATGAATACTGTATGAGAATCATTGTTTTCTGCTTATAACTTTATATATTTATATATATATATATATATCAATTATTCATACATAGAAATGGTTTTATTAGACAGCTCTGACTTGCCGCTATGTTTTTCAGGTTCGATTGCGGTTCTACTGTGCATTTAGCAGAAGTTTTGGCTAAATATCTATCAATCTGATAATTACTGTTGTTGTTTGACCCAAATAAATGTCATATACCAATTTAGGAAGATTTGGTCAAATAAATAAATAATTTCGACACAATAAAATGATAGAGAAAACTGATTTATCAACTATAAAATTAAAGATTTATTGATTCATTTACCTTTTTTTTTTTTTTCATATTCCTTATCTGCTATGCCCTTGTGTAGACAAGGCACAATAACATTGGTTCTGTTCATAATGACACAACCTGAATGAATCCTTATACCTCCCTTCTTCTCTTCCCCATGAACGGCATACAAAATAATGCCTTTTCCGAATCTCTTTTAGAAGAAGCACAAAATCGCAAACTAGTGAGTACTAAACAACATAGCCTCTTTAACAGTTCCAGATTGGGAAATTGTTTTGCTATTATTCTTAATAACCAGCTAAAGCAGCTATTTTGTGATGCAGATTTCAACATTGACCTGAAAGTCAACTGATTTTGCGAAATACCAAAAATATCTGAAAAAACATCAGATAATCCCAATTAGTTGAGGAAAATTGTGCGTTGCGTTTTTAAAGTTGTGTAAGGCAGGTTTTTGTTATCAATATGTGGCACACATACGCTGATTAGGGGGGAAGGACACTTAACCCCTGGAAGTTGGATGCTTGTGATGATTTGGATGATTTGGATAATTTATATGCTATGAATGGAAGGAGCGTTTATTCTAGAAATCTAAAAATACTCATATTTACGAGACGATGTCGATCCAAGTTCTTGATCCAGTGTCTGTTTTTTTTCACAAAATGTTTTTCTATGCACATTACTTGACAAAATTGACAGGCTTTGATTTTTGATAACACATGTTTAACATATGCTTTTGGCCTTGAGTATCATGATGAAAAATATAGCGTTATTGGCAAAATAAACATACTGCTTGGCTGAACAGAAAAGAATCAAAGTAAGCTACAAGCCCAAAACATCAGTAATCATGAAAAACAAGCACGGACAAGATATTAAGTATGGAACAACAATCTACTGTACATACAGGCAACTTTTCCTTGCCTCCCTCCCCCCCCCCCCCCACAGTGTTTTATTTGAAATAATTATATCGTGGCCGTCTCTACTCCTACTTTATTCTTTCATGCAATCGATCAATATGACCCCACATCGATACAGTGTATTACACTACACCGAGATAGAAACAAGGTGTACACACAGACAACATTAAGGCAAGGCTGTATGTATACTCAAACTATATGTACCAATATACTTTGAAATGCAGTGGCGTTGACAGTGGTAAAATTTAAAAGAAGTAGTAAGAGCGAGATACTTTTTATTTTTGATAATGAATGTAGTGATTATTATTTACAAAATGTATATATATATAAATGTGTGGTGTGAGGGCGGTAAAGTTAATGACGGAAGCGCATATATTATGATAAACCAAGCATTTGAATTTTGTTGCTTGAATTTGATTCATCATAGGAAATAGGGTCATTAAAAGGTGTACTTGGCATGGACTCATCATCATCATCGGAAGTCTCTTCTTCTTCAATGATGATCAGGGAATTAAATCTGGGGGGACAAGAATTCTGATGCACGCCCCCTTTGGGTATTATAGAATTGAGTAGAGGTGGCACAGGAAATTCCATAAACTCGGTGTCATTTATACAGAACACGGAATCTTGTTCCTTTTCTTGTAGAATCTGTGGCTGTGGCTGTGGCTGTGGTTGTGGTTGTGGTTGTGGTTGTGGTTGTGGTTGTAGTTGTAGTTGTAGTTGTGGTTGTGGTTGTGGTTGTGGTTGTGGTTGTGGTTGTGGTTGTGGTGCTAGCTGCACTTTTTCTTTCGTAACTTGAGGTGTCTGAGATGGCTGCGGTAGAGGTGGCAGTGATGATAAAATGCCTAGGTCACCATTTGTCCATTCAATCGTAGGCAGCTTCATAGTTTGGAATACATCGACGAATTCAGGCTGAGGATCTTGTCTTGGAGTAGATGACCTTGTGGATTTATTGACAGTGACAGCAATTCTTTGAAAGAGACGAGACATTGATCCTAAATGGTTCTTCATGTTGGCTGCCGCTGCCGCTGCTGCTGCTGCTGCTGTTTTTTTACGTTTGTTCTCTTGCTCTTGTGTGTCCTGGACGTCATCTTCTTCATGTCTACGTTTTAGAGAAACAGAAGGTGGATGAAAGAAATTGGTAATGCTTGTGCGTTTTTTTCTTTCATCCTTGAGGTAGGTGTTGTAGCCAACAGCTGGTGGAAGGTTTGAGGGTTTTTTGGTACTGAACATTGTCATTCTTTTTTTTTATGTTGTCAAGTATGTATGTGTGTTGAGTGTGCTTTTGAATTCTTGGTAGAAAAACAAGTGTTTATATATACTTTTTTTCTGATGGGTCCCCCACAAATACAAACCCTGCCCCTTCTTTTCCTTTCTTCAGCATCATACAGATATTGGTGGGTTGAATCCCTCCCCCCCCCCCAATTTTATATGGAGCAATGATTTCTCCACATACATTACATAAAGTAGACAAAGCCTAGTAGTTATGATGATTTATTTACTATTCAATTGTAGGTACTTTTCAATATATTTTGATCTAATCTGACAAGAAAAACGATTGCAATTATCAGATCAGATCAGGCCAGATCAAATCAGTAATTGGTAGAATATATAAATTACAATAGAGTTGTTGAATTTCTGTTTGGAGATATGGTTGTATGGGGGGGGGGGGACGCTGCACTTTTTTTTCCCTGACTCCTTGATGTTTTATAGTATATCATTATCGGGTTTCTGCTCTGTGGAAGTCGATCTTGATTGATTCAGGAGAGAGGAACTTGTTGTAGTGCCGCTTTGACTTTTATTGCGCTTCATGCGTGGCCTATTTTGGGTATCTGAATCACTTTTTGAGGGTTTCAATGTCGGCTTATTTTTCTTATCGCGATGGTTGCTAGCAGTTGTAGATCTTCTTGTAGGTTTAATCAAGTTGCTTACGCCGGGCAATAATACACCAGGCACATTTTTCTTCTTGGACAGTTCTTCAATGCGTTTCTTTTCGGCTTCAAATTGTTCATTGACGACGGGCAAAGTACCAGCAATAGTAGCAGTAGCAGTAGCGATAGATTTACTCTTTTCGTCTGCATTCGTATTCCTCTTCCATCTTCTCCAACCTTCAAAATCAATCAGAGCTTGCATGCAACCCCATTCAATGATCTTTTTTTCGAGCCATTCCAAACTGACGGGTTTAGTGAGGAAATCATTGCATCCAGCTGCAAGTGCTGCATGTCGATCAGACTCCAGCGAGGAGGCTGTCAATGCCACAATGATAACAGGCGATCGAAATATAGAGGGTTTATCGTCGTTTTTGGAAGTTGTTGCTGTTGCGGAGGATGTTGTTAAAGGAGTAGCTTCTGCTTTCATTTCATTCACAGCAGCAGCAGCAACTATAGCAGCAGCAGCAACTACCTCAATTGGCTCTTGCTGTAATTGTTGCTGTTGTTGTTGCTGTTGACGGAGAAAGGATGATGACATGGGCAACACACCGATCTGCTGTTCTTTTTCTATGCTACGGATTGTTTTGGTTGCTTCGATGCCGTTCATCACAGGCAATTGGATATCCATCTATACAACTGTTAGCATAAACCATGTCGTTTGCATTCGCTTCACTGCAATACCATACCAGAATCAAGTGAAATCCTCCAGATTTCCATTTATCAACAGCCTCTTTGCCATTGCTGGCTACAGAAAATTTGATCTTGTGCTTCTTCATCCAAGCAGACAATATGGCCTGGTTAATGATGTTGTCTAGTTTCAGATCGAGTTAAACTATTGCGGTATAGGCACACATAACTTCTAGATACCCTACCTTCTACAATCAGCACGTTGATTGGGGGACTGACAGAATTGGCAAATGGAGTTCCCTTGGCTTTCTTCTTCTTTTTGTTCAGCTTGAAATTAGACATGGTCTTGGACAGCTTTTTCTTTGTAATTTCGTCAGTGTCGACAGCAACAGCAACAGCAGCAGCAGCAGCAGTGGTGGTGGCGGTGGTGGTACCGGCAGAGTCTGTGATTTCCACACCTGAGCGCAGTTGTCCCGCAGCATCAGCACCGAGCAACGTGCTGGTGGCAGGAACGTTTCTAGCAGGCAGCATGACATTGGGTGATTCAGTACTAGTTGTATCTAATGTATTGGAAGATGATCCACTGCTGCTGCCATTCTTGTCTGCTGATTCATTCTCTAATTCTGCAGCGGCAATACTTGCAGCAACGATGGTAGCAGCAGCAACAGGTGAATTGGCTGACACTACACCTAATGCGCTGGCTAGAGGTGCTGCCTTTGCGTTCAGATAATCTTGCTCAGAAGTTTGTGCAGTGTTGTTGGCAGATCTACGTTTTTGGTTCACACTAGCGTTCGAGGCGCTGGCACTGGTAGGAGCAGCAGTAGCAGAACAGGTAGTATGAGGGCTCAGTTGCTGCTGATGCTGCTCTGGATGAGATGAAAAGTAGTTATCACCGTTTGGAGGATGTGGTGGCGGTGGACTAAACAATCCACTGAGTGGCCTATTCCCATTTCTGCGACCAGGAGAGATATCGTTTGGAGATACTCTATTATTCACCTCGCTTGGAGCAGCAGCAGCGGCAGCAGTGGCGATTTCTCGTTGAACCAACATTGAAATAACAGGAGGCATTGGACTTGAAGGGGAAGTGGCGATAGCCGAGAAGTGTGGCTCGACCACTGAATTATGCCAAGCAGTGTGCAAGGCCGTCAAGAACCTCCTAGGGCCTGCAGGTTTAGGAACTACAACAACACGAGGCATGCTGAATGGATCTCGGAAAGGCAGGAGGGCGTAGCATTGGATGATGTCTCGAACGGCCTTGTACTTTGTCAAGCTCGTGAAATGAATAATGGCGGTGGTGCCTTGATGAAAAAAGTTTTGTGGAGTCGATGTAGACTTCTTGTAATGGTGGTGTGGATGATGATGGTGAGCTGCTCTACGAACTCCATGGTGCGCTTGTAGTACGTTGGCAGAGGCAGCAGGTTGTGATCGAAATTCTGCTAATTTACTTTCCAATGTACCGATGTCATCGTCGATCAGGATGAATGCGGGAGGGATGGAGTGAATGTGTTCTTCTTCAATAGCAGGAGAAGGTACGGGTGGTGTGCTAGGTTGACGAGGCGCTACCGGGGTGGATAGAACATCGTTTGCTGCCTCTGCCACTAATGGAGTTGAAGCTGCAGACGAACCGGGCGAAGATGAAGAGGCATCGGTTGCGGTTTCCGCAGCAGTTGGAGCGCTATTGCGGTTTGCAACAGGAACGTGGCTGATGTCTGTATTCCAGCTTGCAAGACAGCTCGTGAGGTGTTTGGCAAAGATACTTTGCTCAGGTGCATGTAAAACCATCTTCAACCCCTTCAAATTTTCAATGAACTGTTCCAAATCCCTCAAGCTAGGTTCGTTTGCAAATTTGACGTTGGCATAATGACTCTTGAGCAGATAGCTTTCCTTTGTAAAAAACATTTTGTTGTCAATGTCTTTTTTGCTGCCTCGAGCAAGATCAAACGAGATTTCGAATCTAGTCTGATTCATGTCTGTGTCCTGATCGACTGCACAATCAGCGTTTATGTATTGCAATAATTGAGCGGTTAAATTGGCATTGGGCAATAGAGCTGCACTGGCATTTCGAATCGCTGGCGAACTGGTATGAGTGATATAAAATGTAATTTTACACTGCTGCGCATCATTTGTGTTTGCAACATTGAGTCCAACTTCGATACAAGCTCCTGGAGTACAGCATTCTAGTACATTACGAAGGTGCTAGTAAAAAGTTAGCTTGCGTTCTTTCCAATACGCTATACTGAGACATAAGTCCCCCCCCAGGAATTTCAAAAAAGACTCACATTAAGAAGAGCATGTCGGATAGCACCTTCATCACCAACCACTGAGGTATGGTGAAGGCTATTTTCACAATGATAGATGACGAAATTAACATCTAATTTAGATGCAACACCGGCCAAAGCATCCCCAATATTTTGCAGCAGTTCACCAATATCCAACTCCCCCAAAATCAAATCAGGTAGTTGCAGTGAATTGGCATTCGAAGTCCTCACCCAAGCTTTCACTGTTAACTTTGACAGTAATTGCAAATGGGAACTTACATGGCAGACTTGTCTAATTGTGGTATTGATCGCAGAAATGCTCGCAATAGGCACAGCTAAAGAACAAGCGCTCAATAACTCATGCGCATTCGACAAGATGGCAGCGGGAGAAAACTGTTCCAATGTTGTGATCACCATCAAAGCAACATCATGAATTTCTTGTGAGACAGTAGACAAAAAGGCTAGACGATGATTGCTGAAATCTGCTGTATGCTGATCTACGAATTCTTGCAATCTCACATGTTCTCTTGATAATCTTGATTTCAATCTCTCTGATTTTGAGTTGTTTGCTAATAGTATTCTTTTTGCAAAAGCAAATATAAATGAAGCCAATATAGACAGGGCTACAAAAAGGGTGTGGAATTGTTGAAATAATTGGTATCGTTGGATGGGTAACATGAAATTGGTGGATGCCATGACAACAGCGCTTGCGCGGGTCCAGTTGAGATATTGACCAAGATGCTCGGTTCTATTCTTCAATACTAGTATCATAAACAACCACCACAGCGTATAAAACGGTAAAATAGCGTATGGCATCCAATCTTGATAATGCTGTATCACAAAATCAATCGACGGCACACTGTAAATAACAAATCCACACTCTACAATCGACCCTGACAAACACAAGATATTTGCAATCGTTGTCATTCGAAATATTTCTCTAATAATCTCATCCTTTTCTTGCTCTTGTTCGGCCTCATCCTCGTAATCTTGTAATTGGATCAAGGGTAGCTTTATATTGAAGAATCCGTCTTTTTCTCCCTCTTCTGATTTTGGTTGTTCTGCTGAATCTGCGGTTGTTGTCGAAGAGTAACTGTTGAAGTATAAATCAGATGTAGTCCAAGCAGATCGTAGATAACCTAGTCGAGGTCTTTTATACATGCTGGAGCTGATCGCTGACGACGACACACTGTTGTCCTCCTTCTTATTCGAATCTGTCATTTATGAATACAAGCAGAGAAAGTTGAATTGTGATAAAATAAGAAAATAGATGAAAGACAAAAACAAAAAAAAAAAAAAGAAAAAAAGAGTCCCTATTTTATTACTACAATCGCTTGGATACGGTCGATACAGGAATCATTGTCGTTTTCGGTACGTAGACATTTTTTTTTTTTTTTCACTCGTTGCACTTTTACTAAACTCTGCAGCAATGCTTATAAGAAGGATTATATAGAAGGGAAAAGATATTAAACATGCTTCTTATTTAAACAGTCGTATAAGCAATTACAAAGATGGCTTTGAGGAACTTGATTGCAAGATTTCTCCATTAAGCATTTTAACTCTAAAGATCTTACTTTTTGCTGCAGGCCAAAATTGCTCGATCGGGTTGAGCTCTGGCGAGTATGGGGCGTAAGAAAATATAATTATAGCCCCCTTTTCTGTAACCAGATCAGTTATGTAAGGTCTTTTACAAATAGAGGCGTTGTCGATAATTAAATATGCCTCTTTCAAATATTGAAATTGGTCCATGACATCTCGAATTTTCTTTTTCGCCTACTGAGAGAGGCACAAGCTGAGAGGTGGGAAGACTAGGCATTCTTACGCCAGTATAAATCACACCATAGACATAAATGTCCCCTAAAATGATATGAGACACAGTTTAGAGATTCTCAACTTCTATTACAGGTGTCTTTTCCTTAGGTCCCCAAGCACCAGTACGCTTTAAATTAGCGTGGAAACCGGATTCGTCGATAAAGATGGCAATTATAATATCAACTTTCAAGAAATCAAGAACTGCGGTCAAACCAATTGTGCTCGATATTCAGCTTTTTGACATACCCACTTGGTTTAATTTCAAAAAAAAAGTGTCTGTGTTTTCCTTATATAACCTGGCAACTGGAACAAGGGACACTTCGCAATCATATGGTGAATGAAGTTGAACTTTCAATATGTATAAGTTTTTTCTTCTTTTCAGCTTCTTCATTTTTATTTTTCCCCTTCTCTGAGTATCGGATTCCTCGTTAATCTAATCAGAGGCTCATCTGATTTGCAAATACTGACCAAGCGTTGCCAAATTCCTGATTTGAGGAGCATATTGATCAACTTCCATCAATTCAACTCTAGTGTCATCTCTTTGTCCACTTTGACCATCTTCAAAGAGTATAATGTATTCACTTTCGTTTGGGGCTTTAAAGCCTTATATTTCTTTATTCAGATGAGTGCTTTTAAGTAAATAAGTACCTTTGAGTAAGTGGATTCTTTCAAGTAATTGTGTTGTTTTAACCAAATGGGCGCCTTCAACCAAATGAGTGCCTTTAAAAAATGAGCGACTTACTTAAACTTGACTTTTTTGTTTTTATTTTATTTTCGCACTTGTTACCTGGATTTCAGCTGTGTAAATCAATACGCTAAGTAGATGTACAAAATAGCATCTATTTGGCTCTTGCCAAACTTCATTTGTGATGGTATGAACATGTATAAATCCGATACTCGATGCAAAAAATCATATAAGAAGAACAAAGCTTTCTACTTCAGAAATTCATTTGGTATTGTACCCTTAAGATCAACAAAAATCTTAGATGCCAAGGAGTCCTTGATTGTATCGAACATGAATTGAGATAAAGTGGCACCAATCGATACAAAACCTTTTTCATCTAAATGATTACTTATCTGTTAAAGGAGTATACTTCCGTTGTTTCAATGAACTGAGTAATAGATTACAGAACAACTCTTTGATGATACTGTATTTGACAGCATGGACTTTTTTCATATTGGATGTTACAGTCACGAGACTTTTAAGTGGTGTTACCAATTATGTTAAATAATTGTGTGATATGAAGACTTACAGAGGGGGAGAAAAGGTTGAGGTACCGGTGGGGTATGCAACTACGGGGGATGGTGTGCTGACAGACGATGGGTCGGCTTGGTAACAGCAATGCCAAAAGAAAAGGGTAACGCACAATAATGTGCGGAGGTTTTTCAGCGTGATGAATGAGTGAAGGCAGGATAATGCCTCAGACATGGGGATGCGGCCAATTTCTGTCATGGTAAAGAAATGTTCATGTATCATTTGTGTCATATAAAAAACTAACTGGCATCCTACAAAGCATTGTGAAATGGTTATGATCAGGAACACACTGAAGTAACTTTTTTCTCCTTACCATTGACCTGAAAAGTGAGAATAGGGCGTTCATGCCTCAAGACGCTGTTGCGCGACAAGACGGCGAGCTTGAGTGTGTCCAAGCAAAGGGAGTGGCTGGTGGTGTTGTCACCGCCAAGCTTGACTTCCCAAAAACCAAGGGATTGCCCAAACGCGCATTGGGCCAAGGTGGATACAATGGCGTCCGGACGAATGTCAGGGGTCAGTGCGTCTTCCTTGTTCGACCACCGTAATACGACCTTCTTCGCTGTATCCGCCACTATGGACGACAGTAACGGATCATAATACCTGGTTTGTACATCTATTTCCCCCAACGTGTTTTTGTCTGCGATAGGGTCAAACGGTAGTTTCACAAACCTACAATGAACATAGATGAAGGGAAGGGCAATAATTTCATATTAGTACTTACACGCGTTCTTTTCTCTACCACACAACGTTACTTACAAATCAGCAATGCCTTCGACGACATTGGACTTAAAAGGACCCATGCTAGTCGCCAGAGTCATGAGGTGGAACTTGGCAACTTTTGGAGACATGTTCTCCTCATCAATGGCGGATACAATGTTCACCATTGCCATAAAGTCATCATTGGTGAAATTTGGGGCATCGGGTGGCAGATTGCTGAGTAACGCTTGAGTTTGATGCTTTAACAAATTCTTGAACAGTTATTCCCCCCAAAAACAGTCATTTTACATTCGCTGTGCTGCTCATTCGCCAGGAAGAGCACACCCGACAAGGCTAAGATCTCTTGAATGTTTGATTCCAAGGGGACAGGCTTGGGAATGGCGTCTGCTTGATACCGGTATTTTAGAAAAAGAGAAGTGATGTCGTTGCCGCCAATAATCCAATGCTTTTGCTTTTCGTTGTCACTCCTTTGTCAAGTATGATCATACTCTTGATTCAAATCTTGATTCAAATCAGCTGCCATTGCTGTTGCTATAGGCTGTGATGCAGTGATGACCTGTAATAATTCTGTGGTTGGGAATCAGACACCAACATATTATCGACCGCTTCGGAGCAGTTGGCTGCAGCAGTTGCCAAAGTGTATATTCGATTGCGTTCCTTCCAAGGTGAGACACCGGTTCTCAAGTTCCTGAAGGAGGCGAGATTGCTCTGTTTCGGGCATGTTGTTGGTAATGATGGCCCTATATCGAGCGTGGCAGCGCCTGCGTTCATAGTGATCATGCTCCAGGGCAAACGCCTTCAAGGTCAGCGTACTGACGTTATAAATGCACCATTGAGCATCAACTGCTAACACCCGTGGTCGCTTCTTGTTTGGTTTTAGAATGATGGCCGTATCCGGTTCCTCTGGTGATTGTTGCTCATTATTTTTGGCTGTTTTGGTTTTCACCTTATATTTTTGGAGCGCAACTGACGATCATTGGCAATAGAAGATGATGGCGATGTAAAACCAAGTACAGATTTCGCATGAAAATCAATAATTTTTTGAAGAGAAGAAAGGTTTGACTGATGAATTTATTTTTACTGTATTAATTTCAGTAAATCTCTTCTTCTGTTAAGTATTTAGGGAAAAAACTTATACTATGTTCAACTTAACCATGGCAGTTTTCTTGAGCTATTTTGTGGCGATTACTCTCAATATACTTCCTCAACTTGGGAGCCGTGTGAATTCTAGCATTATCCATAATGAAATAATGCGGAGGAGCATTGTCTCTGTCAATACTTGCAATGATTTGTTTGATAAAATCAATGAAGATCTCAGCAGGAGCGCCTCCAGGAACTTGCTTCACGGATACATCTTCGATACCATTGTAAGAAATTCCAGCCAAAACAGAAATATTGATTGCTCTTTTTGTCTTGGTCCTTACAACAGCATTTTCTCCTTTCTTTGACCATCCTTTTCCTCGAATCAAGTTGGCATTGAAGCCTGCCTCATCGACAAAGATGCAATTTGTTTTGTATGAGATGTCAAGCTGCTGCAAATTCTCCACAAAATCTTTTCTGCTTTTAATTACTTGTGGGGAATTTTTGTTTTCTTCCACAGGTTTTGTTTTCTTGAGCGTGAAACCAACTTTTTGAAGAATATGGTTGTGAATTTGCCGAGTGGATAATCCCTTGTCAGCAAGGTTAGGAAAATTCTTGAAGAGCTCGCCTCTGATAATACCTAACGTAAGCTGAGGGTCATCGTCCAGCAGGTGGATAATGTACTTGGTGTGCTCTTCGGTGAGTTTTACGAGCGATTGAATTCGTCCTCCTCGCGACTTGTCTTTTACAGTTCCTCTTTCCATATATCGATCGACGATATGATTAACTGTGGACCAGGACAAATTAAAGAGTTTTGCAATTTTAGCAATCGACAAGTCTTCATCAAGAGGCTTTTCGATGATAAGCTTCTTTACATGGTAACTAATACGAGTGTTTCTTCTTGTTCTTTGCTTTTTGAGGAAGAAGTAGCAGAGTTATCATTATTAGAAGACATTTGAAAAGTGGTAAATGAGGAAAGAAAAAATGCAGGGGACTATTACTGGTACTTGGCAACAAACTCTTTGTTTATACTGTACTTTACTAATCAATTAGCTACGTTCTACATCACCATCATCATTTTTAGTTTAGACTTTCTTCTTTTTCAAAGGTGAAATTCTGTATTAAATAACAGTGAAGGTATTTTATTGTGCAGACATCTTCGATTTTTTTTGAAGTTAGTCTTTTTTCAATAGAAGTATATCTTCTTTTTTGACTTTCCGTTGTTCGTCTCTGGAAAGCGATTTCGTTAGCTTCCAACATCTTGATGATTTTTGGAATGTGGCTTTCCTTAAGACTAGACATGGAGGTGGGAAATTCCTTCCATGGCCAATTTTTTACAACATCTGTTGAATCCGTTCCTGCAAAGTTTTTCCAAAGAAAATTTTTGTAGGAAACGTGCAAACAGATGTCTATGAATTGATTAGAAATAAGTCGAGATGTTCGCTTACCACATATACTTACTGTAAGTCTTCAAGAGGCTCTCTCGAAGTTAATCCCGAATTTGAGCTTTTCCAGACTTGTTTTCCGCCTTCTTAGTCAACTGAATTCCTTTCGTGTTGTTAATGATAGTGGGAGGAACGTCAAAAGGCATTGTTCTCTCAATATCACCACCAGGAGAGGACATATCATTGCTACTAATAGCAGCTATTCCTCTTAGGAAGCGAGGCAGGGATAAGTTGTCACCCTGACTTGAATCCACTTGTTCTAGTCTTTTGAGATTATCCTCGTCTTCATAATCTCCATCATCACGAGCCATGTTACCGCCTTTTTTACCGTCATTATTAACATTGACATTAGCTTCATTATTTACATTGCCATTATCAACTTCATCCATATCAACTTCATCCATATCAACATCATCAGCGTCAACATCAGCGTCAACATCAGCGTCAGCATCAGCGTCAGCATCAGCATCAGCATCAGCATCAGCGTCAGCGTCAGCGTCAGCATCAGCGTCAGCGTCAGCATCAGCTTGTACAAAAACAGGATCCAAAACTCTTGGATATCCTATTCCGAATAAAGTTATCAATAATTATGTATAATATAGTCTACATATAACATACCTTGTCCTGCGGTATATGAGAAAACATTTCTCGTAAGACAACCTCGCATCGACATCCCATGCGCGTCGATTTCATCTTTGGCTATCGTAGCAGCACCTATCGAAGAGATTAGAGCCAGTCATTTGCTTAAAGATCTAGATTTCATTAATCATCATCATACCTCCACTGTGTATGACAGCACTTGGGAACATCAAGTCCCTTGTCGTATTATTGACATAAGCGAGAATGAAATGCGTTTGGTAATTGTTATGCATATATGAGAGGCTTTTTTTTAGCTTCTTCATGTCTCTGTCGTAAAACGTTTTACGGACAGACAAATCCCCAGGCATATTCTTATTTAGATCATTGGTTTCCTGTTCCAACTGCTGATATTCAGGAGAGTTTTCTGCCTTCATCTTCTTGTATAGCAGTTTGAAGACTTTTTGCATCTTCTCGATGTTGTCAACTTTTTCATTGTTTAACCTTTTTTCATCGGCGTACTTCTTGTACTCTTGCTTAAGAAATACTGTCCAAGAATTATATTGAGTTTTCTTTGGAGGAGAGAACGTCCCAATAAATTCAGAATTTATCTCCTGGCAAAGATGCCCAGCTACATATCGTCTTGTTTCATCCGGCGAAAAGTTGTCCTCATCGCGTAAATACTGGGAGATCAGAAGATCTACGCCAGCCAAGAGGCTCTCGAACTTAAGAGTTCTTGCATTAGGATTAAGAAAAAAAATGGGGGCAAGCCATGTTGAATCATGTTGAATTGCAGTTATAAAGATTTGAGAAGAGAAAAGAGGTGAGTATTATTTACAGGGTTCGATCGTTTCTTAATAAAAAGCTCGGACATGTAAATATTGAATAGTGTCTCAAGTGGTATGCTATATTTGGTTTTGGTTGGTTGCCAAATATAGACCAGATGAAATGATGGTTAAGGATTTCAGCTATCTGTGCGTCGAATTTGTGTAAATACTTGCCTTTGAAAAGGTAAAGCAAATCCCATGTGATTATGGCAGAAGCAAAGCAAAGGTTGCCTGGATGTGTGGGCGGAAATAACGTCCGAAAGCAAGGGAAGGGACAAAAAAAAAAAATTATTAAAACACACACTGTGTATTTTAAAAATATTTCCCTATTGTTAATGTTGGGTGTTTGTTTATCCTAGGTCAATAAAGTTGGATTCGCCATAATCCAATGATTTGCTGGTTCGAAGATGGAACACAATGGCAACCGCTTGCTGGGTACCACGATGTTGTTTTCAGTCCATAATTATTGTAAGCATATCTAAGAAATTCAAGTTTCGGGTGCCTTGATCTCTTAAGATCATGTACCGTACTGTCTGGCAGAAATAGTGAATTGTTCTCAAATGATGCCATTCTTTCATAATTAGATCCGAAGGTTTATAAGAACCCCAAACCATACAGTAGGCATCTTTACTTGGATACTCTTTGGGTCATCGACTGTCTGGAAAGGTTACCACTGCCTAAGACACCAGCCACATCATAATCATCGCCACTATCTATCAATATGAGAGCAAAAGACAGAAACATCAATCTTAAAATCCTGTAAAGTAATTACACTACAAGAATACAGCAAAATAACCAAGTTTTTGGATTTTTGAGAATTCGGCGTTAAATCTAGTGCTGTATATCCCATTTTCAAAAAACTAATTGAAAATATATAAAAATTTTAGAAAATTATATAAAAAAAAAGATGTACGTATGCAACAAAGCGTGAAAAAAAAATGGCAAGCTCTTTAGAAAAGAGTAAATCATGTCAAAAGTCGAGTGAAATAGCTCGAAATACTCGATTTGGACATGACCTAACTAAAAGAGGCCATTTTTTTTTAGCTGTACACTCTGTTCTATTTAATAATATTTTGTTAAATAGTCGACTGTACCATCCTTTCCATTGTGATGTCTTTTCAAAATAGGAGAATTACTTAGGCTTCTTGTCTGTTCATCTTTAATCCAATCATATTACTCTAAATGAGGATCTTGTATATCTACCACCAAAAATAGGCCAGTTTGAGATGTTATGGTTTAATGTGTATAAACAAAAATACAAAATTACAATTTGAATATTTTAAAATATATTCACAGAGAATTTAATCGAGTTATTTCACAAAATAGCATAGAGATAATTGTTTAAAGATCTGGAATGAGAATGTTCAAAGTGGCTGCAGAACAAAGAGGCACTATTGTGTATTTTATATGGCCAGAGTTTGCTGTATTCAGTTGCCACCCAGTTCGTTAATGCAGGTGAAAATGTCAATTCGTCGATCATAGATCTGAATTATACTTTCGTTTGGTCCCTAGATGTTTCCCCCTGAATTTTGTAGTGCGTATATCTATTGAAAAAATCATCATTCACAATTACTAGAGGAGAAACAGTGTTTACCAAGGAGATTATGTAGAGGGAGATGTATATATAGATGAATATATATATAAATATAGACAAATATACACCAAGATGAAAAGTAGGAGACCTTTATGATAGGAGCAACATAGCAAAACAAGGCACAATCCCCACACGAAAATAATGGAAATAACTTGCGTAATTTCTATCCATTGTCTATAGGGTTCTTTCATTGTTTGAATATATTTAAATATTTCATTGTTTGCATTCATACTTTCTATGATTCAAGTACTTTTACACTAGTATAAAACAAGAGATTGTTGAAAATTGAATCTGCAGCTGTCAATCTCGATGATTCGAAAGTTATTGATGTAACAGTACATCCAAGGGTTTTTTGATATATACCTGCAAGTTTGCATAAAAGAACTTAAAATTCTATATATGCATACAGAAAATAAGAAAGCATAAGATTAAAATGATCACTTGTTATCATCATTGTTATTCTTGCTGACATGAACACTTGCGAATACAATGGGCTACTTTGTAAATAAGCTTTGCATAGCATGACTAAATATATATGATCAAAATACCTCAAGGAACCCCTTTGTCTCCAGATACTGCAAATGACAATGACGATAGTGATGGTGATGGCAGTGGCAGCTCAGTGGCAGTAGTGGTTGCCTTTTTTTTTTTTTTTTTTTTTTTTTTTTTTTTTTTTTTTTTTTTTTTTTTTTTTTTTTTTCAACATGCAATCAATGCAATAAAGGAGGAGGGGTGGTGAGGGGAGATTTAAGCTATCAATACATACATATATAATAATCCCCTTTTTGTCTCGCTCTGTCTTTCTCTTTTTCTCTCTTTCTCTCAATTTACTTTTTTTTGTTTTTACTATAAATTTCAATGTGGATACCTCGCAAAATAAATTTTCTGAAAAAGAATCAGAAAAAGAAAGAAGAACATGTACGATTATTTGAATTTTACATGCTAAATGTAATACTGAAAACTTGATAGATTACATTTGTTTTGGCAATAACATCCGGCTCCGAAAATGCGGGAGCAATAAAGCTAATCGATAATTTGGCATTGGATGAAATAAATGATGATGCACACATAATAAGAACCGAAAATGCTCTGGATGGTAAACTGTTTATATCAACATGGCATTCATATGTATTGACGAATCTACAGGAAAATTATACCGTCTCAGGAACAATAAGCAGCTTATTGTTCAGATCATCGAATGCACTGGCATTCCCTCTATGGTAATTAATGCATACAATGATCTCATGAACAGAACCTGATAATACTGTAGAAACTTCACTCATTAGATGGGGTATTGATAAGCTACGACCTGACAAACAAAGACTCAATGACTTCTTTACATGGTTTAACAAGTAGGATATAACTGCAAACAAGTTAGCGCTGATAATTTATGCGCAATAAATATAGGAACCTTTGTAGTGGAGAAAGTTCCATGTCTTTTAATTGGATTCAAATCAAATTCAACAGCTTCAAGAGCTATCGATGTTAACGCAGGATATTCGATAGGGGATCAATTTGGTGTACAAGTAATTGAATTCAATGACTTTACAGTGCGCGAAATAGACTTGTTACAGGCAACTTTCAAGAGACTTATCTATTCAGATCGAAAAATATGGACATCTGGTACAGTTGTACCGCTAACATCAACATCACATACGAGCGAACCATCTACTGTCACAATACCGCCATCACCACCAGCAAAGAATTCATTACGACCTACGCACTTGGCATCGCCAACACAATCGCTACCACCGGCACATTTGCAAGCACAGGTAGAATTGCTGCCACCATCATCGTCAACAGCCTCGTCTACTTCCAGCGAAGGAGAATCCGTTGAAGACATCATTGACCGCCTTCTAAACAATCCTCAAGATAAAGATGGCATCATTGTGTTTTTAACGGTATTTCGCAAATTCATGAAACCCTCTCAGCTTGTGAAAATTTTAATAGAAAAGTTTGACCTGACTCATCAGCAAGATGATCATTTTAAACCCTCCAATACAACCGAAGATTTCCTGCAAGCCAACTCTAGACAGCAAGGGATTCGATCGTTTTTGTGCATATGGCTATCAACTTATTGGAATGATTTTAGGAGCTCGGATACTCGTCGGATGTTGCTTGACTTTCTTGATTCAATTTCAAATTATCAAGAATTGAGTCCAATATGTGATATACTTTTTCCCTTGGCTACAAGAATAGCTCCTCTGGACGACAAAGATGCCTCTTGGGGAATGGTCGACTACGAAGGAACTCTTACTACTCAAGGGAAAAAAGACAGCGCTTTTTGCGATGCGTTGCAATCGACCAGCTCCAGCGCCTCTCCTCCTCCACCTCTTCCACTCAAGAGCCCAACAGAAAGTAGAGCTACTACATCAAAGCGTGCTGCATCTGCCATGCCGCATGCAAAGTCTGCCTTGAAGTCCAGCGATACTGTACAAATCAAAGGAAAATCAGCCTCTGGATCATTTCTTCTCCAGAAACACAAGCAGCAGCAGCAGCAGCAGCAAAACAAGGATGCCGAAAACAAAGAACCTTCTTTCCATTTTGGCGGTGGAATTATTCCCTTGCACCATGACCATGCCATTGTGATCCATGACCACGAAGCTCAGTTTGATATGCTAATGTCATTAACGCCTACCAAGCTAGCGGAGCAACTCACTTGGATTGACCTAGAAATATTCAAAAAAATACAGCCCAGAGATTTCCTTCGTCAGCTATGGGCCAGTCAAGAGAGGAAGAGATCGTCCAGCAGAAATCCTGTTTCAGCCTCCATTGAGCACTTTAATTTTGTATCTGGTTGGATCGCCTCGTTGGTTGTTAATCAAACTCTTATTGAAAAAAGGGTGCGTGTCCTTGAATTTTGTTGGAAGGTGGCAGTAGAGCTGAAGTGCATGAATAACTTTAATACGCTGATGGCGGTCATGGCTGGCGTGAACAGCGCTGCCGTCTTGAGATTAAAAAAAACCAGATCAGAAGTACAGAGCAAGAATAAGAAATTGTATGACCAGTACTTGGAATTAGAAGCGTTAATGAGCTCAGGAGGGTATGTTTTCATATAGGAACTTCACAGCACATTTGCTAAATGTCATCATAACAGATCTTTCAGCCATTATCGTGCCGCATTAAGCCAAACGGTCGGTATGCCTGGCATACCTTATTTGTAAGCTTATATGAACACATGTATCGTATATTTCGTATATACTAATAACCATTCTAGCGGTATTCATCAGCAAGATTTGGTATCGTTAGGGCAAGCTAATAAAGATTACAAAGCCAATGGTAAAGTGCATTGGAAAAAGTTTCAACTGATAGGAGACTGTATCCAACAAGTTATGCGATTCCGGTATCCCACTTATACCACTCTTGAGGCTGATTCTGTAGTCATGTATTTTATTGGACATGAAGGCACTGTAGCAACAGAAGACGTAAGTGTTTTTTTTCCCTTTTCTTTCGATGTCATGTCTGTCATTTGTGTGCTTATATCCTTTGTCTTTGTATGCAGGAACGTTATGAAAAATCACTTGTTATTGAACCGAAAAACTCTCCCAAACCTACGCCATCAAATTCAGCTTTTGCTCGTTGGTTGTCGTCCAAGAAACATGTATAATATTTAAATGACTGATGTACATATAATTCAAGCATTTTATACCCCCCCCCCCTCCTCTCCCTCCCACTCTCTCTCTCTCATCGACCACTCTCATTTAAAATTTTGTATATGTACATATTTAATTATCATCAATAAAAGTCGTCTTAATATTTATCATTTTCATTATACATATGCCAATATAGAATTTATTTCTGTGAAATCTTGCCGCTTTTGAAAAGATGGTAGTTCGCAGTGTACTAACTTATGTTCAAAGGCAATTGCTGTCACACAGTGTACTGTGCGTAGATGTACGTAGTTTGTTCTCTAATTGCAAACTTGTGTTTGCAGATATCACGATAAAGGCTATCGTCGTCAATTTTAGGAAGCTTTTGCGTTGGCGGAAACAGTGGATGATCAGTAGCAAACAACACCCGAAGGAGGCCTTCTATGCAAATATATTTCACATACATTTCAAGAGAGATCGGGATCATTGATATCGGGTCTAACCAATATAGTCATTACCTTGTTACAATTTCTCTTTTTATTGGGTAAATGTTCATGAGAAGTTTTTGTGCAAATAAACGATGCGCCCACACTCTTTACATTGGTTGATTGAGCCTGGGGGGTACATGGAGCGGTAAAAGGACTGGCAGAGGGTCTTTTCAGTATGGTGTTGTGTATTTTATGGCATTATTGTCTTTAATTTTCTTCAAAATCACAAGGTAGTACCACAAATAAGAGGTGGATTATCGAGATCATGAGTTACAGGCTTTGGTTGCTTCTTTGGATGTTTTTGCAGCGTGTCTAGAAATATCTCCACTGATTTGTAAGTCTGGCTGCAAGGCGTGCAGTGATCATCTGGCCTATTCAAACTTGGTTTCTTTAAAGGATCTAGTTGAAAATTGTGGAATGATCTCAGATGCTGAAAGTAAAGCGTGCTTTTAATGTAGGCTAGATTGCATAAACGACAGTGAAAGAGAAAGTCTTACAGGTCAGAATCGGCAGTTACTGCCACAATAAAGAACACCTCTCAAATGAGCACGAAACCTATTTCAAGGATGGGCAACTCGTTTTACAAAGTTTTCAGAAAAAGTTGGGATCCTCAACATCAGTATCCAATTCAAGGTGTTTGATAGCAAAACTTTTATATTCAGTGTTGTGAACCGATTGGGGTTGAGATATCAATAATCTGCATTCAACAAAGCAAAATAACCATGGTGACCTTGAAAGTCTAGATTGGAGGATTCATATTCGAAGTTGCATAAAACAAGGTCCATGTTGTTTATCATTCCTTGAGTAATACGATATCGAGCTCATACAGTACAGTACCTGGTGTTTCTAGGTGAAGCTCCTTCAAGATTTGGTTGCCCTTTTTGAAGGTGTACATTGGAGTTGTTGTCTTCGATAATATTCTTCTCTGATATCAATGATACTTTGTCCTCGCTTACGTTTGAGTCTCTAGGTCGTTTTTTTTTTTTTTCTTTTTTTATGTTCTTCAGTAAGCTCTTCGGTACACTTTTGTATACTCTTCTTAATGTTGTTCGTTATCTTCCTCTTCTTGCTCGCTTGCGCTTCTTTCACATTGTAGTATTCAGGTTAAACTAAAATTTGAACAGGCTGTATATCAAAGATATGTAGTGGCGTCCCTTTCCGTGGTTGAGTCGCCTGAGGTGTATTTTAACAGCCAGGTATCTTGCATTGGTTGAAGAAAGTAAACGAAAGGCTCGTGACCTGAAAGTGTAAAACGTAGTTATTTTGACCCCAAGCCTCTTAAACCCTGATGAAGCATAGTGTAACGTACATCTGTAATTTTCTTATATAGTATCAAGTGCGATATACACATATAATTAGACACAATAGTATTAACAAAAGATCATTTTACTGAAGCTCACAAAAGTAGCAACAAATGTATAAAAACCGTTTCCGCATAGAATACTTGAAAATCTCCAATATATAAACATTATTATATGTGGCGAAGTAGCAATCATGTGAATAATAATAGTAATAATAATAATGATAAAATAGGTTATTTTGAATACCATACATAAATTACAAGCTGAAGCGTTTTAGGTAATTGCGTTTGGTACAAAGATAACAATCAAAAGATTAATAGAAAGCTATCCACCCAAAATCAAGTATAATGAGCGTTAATATATTTTACTCATTGCAATGTTTATTTGTTACTTCGAATTGAATGGTCCTTTATATATACGGAAAACGTATTTTTGACAGAGTATATAAATTCCTCAAGTTACATGTATACCATACGGGGAAATGGCAGGCCTAAATTCGGAATGTCCTAAAGCGTCTTTAAGCATCGAAATGGATGGTATGTTGAATAAAATTTATGTGTGTTATCGTTTACTCTTAGCTGAATTTATGTAGACACAATGGGCTTTTTTTTATATAAAAAAAAAAGAGATACCCGATAATGAACACAATATTTGACGCAAAGACATATTCTAGAACACGATGATAGTATCCGGCAGACAAAATAACGTTGTATTTGTCGGGCTAGCGAGCTTTTATGGTTCGATATGTCATATGTTGCCTTGGTCAAATGGCAACTGATGCTGCAATTGAGTTTCAATGATCACTGCTAGTGCATCTGTATAGCAGAGACAGTGCTTAGATGCACATCAGTCATTAACAATGAGATGTCTGGATATTTGATTGTGATAAACTTACGTTTATATGCTGCAAAAGGAGGAGAGTGTCTATGTAAAAGCAAATATACATTGAAATACACCTTTAACGCTTTTATTTATATTAGATATTATTAAAAAGGTAAAAGGCCAACAATAAAATGGGCAATTGTCGAGTCGTTGCGATAAATGGTTGTGTGACAACAGCTAATATTGTATATAATAGGGCTTTAGGATGAATTAAGTGCCTTTTCTTCTTTCTTTCCATTGTAGACTTTTTTTATTATCATTATTATTACATTGAAGCGCCATGGCCACCACAGCAACATCAAACTATGTGCTTTACCCTCTACAAACCCCATATACATTAAATGATCTGCAACAACAACCAGAAAAACCTTTTGACAAGATGATGCAAGAATCTAAAATTAACAATGTTGTGCAATTACCGCCAACACCAACAGAGCAGGAATCCAGCATCAATAACATTGTGCAATTACCACCAACACCAACCGCCAGCGATAATGAAGACGAAGTCGAAGAGAAAGCGACACAGCAGCATAAATTACTAAAGGAAAAAATGGTGCAGCTACAAAGAAGAGGTACAGTGTCTCTAGGAGAGCTCATTCCTGCTGCATCGGCAGTATTGGTGGCCAAGCATCGTGTTGGTTTGGCTGGACAGCCGTCTATACAGGATTCGTGTTTAGCACGAGCTTTGACTAAGGCTAGGATTGGTATACAGACGCATCGTCTCAAAGAAAAATACCTGCTGAATGAGTGGATAAGACTATCTCTAGCAACACCTATAGATGAGTCAATGATCAATAATGCCAAGAGAGTCGTTCAGCGTAATAGAACCAAAGAGATTGTAAAGTGGTTTGAGCAGAAATTCAAGAAAATAAGTCTGTCCCTGGACGAGCTAGAACAAAGAGTAGACAGTTTAAGGCGACAGAAGCTAGTGCAACAGCAGAAGAGTATGGCCAATAGTAAAAGCACTTCTTCATTGCCTTCACCTCCTGCAACTTATATTTAAATCTTTCTAAAGTAGCTTGATACAATTTTATACACAAACAATAATACCCCCCCTCCCTTGCCTCAATTTCATGCTTTTTCCCGCTTCTCCTCCTTGTTCTGTAGCCGTCTCTTTTTTTTTATTCGTTTATTTATAGTGTAATATTATTAAAACCGTTGTTTAATATTGATATTTGGTTGAGTAGTCCTTTTGTGATACAACTAAACCTCGTCCTTTTCTTGCACCACGGTACACTATCTGTGAGTGATTTAAAAATAGAATGTTACATACGGTCATCCAAACACAACACTGCATCTGCACTAACCTCTACTAAATCAATCATTTCCTGCTTATCGTCTAATGCCCAGTTGATTTTATTGTTGTTACCAGTACCCAAATCAACCATGATGTGTTTGTTGCGGAAAAAGAACATGGTTGTACATGGATCGTATAATTCGTACATCTATCATCGACTATGTAAACAGACGAATCCTCACGTGCAATGGTGTAATGCCTACCTTGTTGAAATCAGGAACCTCAGTAATATCAACCTACGTCAAAACTAGTAAGATTCTGCATTTGTTGTAAAACACAGAACTGCTTTCTGCGCCAATTTTCTTTCTTTCTTGGAGTATTGTATTTTAAAGAATTTTTCCACGCTTCCAACGACATCCAAGCAAACAAAACATTCGACATCAACTCTTGACACTTGAAATGTGTTTGCGTGTATTTTTTTTTTCTGGAGGGGAGAGGGGGGAGGGGAGGGGAGGGAGCAGCAAAGTTGAATTTGACAGCTTTATATTTGCCAGCTTAAAGTAGTGTGTATTGAGGATGATTGATCTTTCATGTAAAACAGCAAAAGATTTCAATCATCCAGCCCCTCACTCGCAAGCATGCGTGAAATTTCTTTAAAATACAATACATCAAGGTTCAAAATTCGGTATGCGTCAACAATTCCGTGTTCTCCATAAAACTGATTTTCTTACCAAATAGATGCACGCAAAATTTTTAATTTTTTCGGCTATGCTGTATAAAATTTCGTCCATTTGCATACATACAGGATCCCAATCGTGTCCAAATCTAATGATAACAACACGATCTTCTTCCGATAAAATCGCTTGATCAACCTGCCAGCCGTTTGTTAAATGCGGTAAGAAATACTACAATTCCGTTAGTTGGAAACAATAGATTGCCGCTGTGAATTTGCACTTACAGACTAGAGAAATAAAAAAATAAAATAAAATAAAATAAAAAAAGATAACGTTAGCTCTCCTTTTCGCCAGTCGGTTGGTCTCAGCTTTTCACTTGCCATGTCCTTCTAGTATAGTTAATCGTTTGCAATGGAGGAAAAAGAAACAAAAACAGATTAAAATAATGCGGGAAGAGACTTTTCGTGAGATCGTGTGACTCTTGTCAGTGTACTGCAATGGATAGTCTTTCAGTCGTTGTCATGGTATCGCTATGGAATTTACAGTTCTGGCTATTATACACTGTTGGCAATCTTAAGGCCATAAAAAGCCTTTGGGTAATTTGCTGATCAACCGCATACAAGGGCTGAAATGAGAGATCTTTAATAGCATAGTGCATCAATTAAGTAGGGTGCAATGATGACGCCGTCTTGCGACTGTACAATAGAGGGGTCGAACCCTTTTACACAGACTCTTTCAACCGGTAGCCGTGTACGTAGGTACTTGTTCTCTCATGAGACACCTTCAGAAACATGTTATTCTTGATCTAAAAATAACGATATATTTGCTGAGCAGCAGCAAGCACTTTTTCTTGATTGTTATTCTGATAACGCACTGATATTATATGCATTAGCTTGGGGCAACAGATCTTCAATATGATAAATAAGAGTAACCCCCTAATTTTAGTGAATGAAAAAGCGTGTTGCCGCTACATGTATAGACACATATTTAACTTGAATGGCATCAAATCATAAATGTGATGCCGAAAACGCAAGATATATTTAACACCTTTTTTTTTTTTTTTTTACCCCTGAGACCTGCAAAGCAGAGCTCGGAAGAATGAAATAAGACATGCATATATTGATATACGATCAATTTAATTTTTAAGAACTCGCCATTTATTCGTGTAAAGAGTATGTAGAATGAGGCCGCGAAAAATATTGCAAGTGCTGGGGAGGGGATATATTGCTGAAGGCTGTGTAAAGATGGCACTGTATATTATAGATCAGTTAGCCTAACTTTCTGTTTGTTTGTTTGTTTGTATGTTTTTGAATCTACAGAATAAAATCTAGAAATAAGAACAATGAATCTGGTAGTCAATACAGGCACAATTTGCGTATTTCTTGTAGATCCTGTTTGTCAAGAGCGACTGTCCTTTTGATGCCTTGTATAAATGATGGGCCTACATTGTTGGAAGATGCTGCTGTCGGTGCTGCTGCTGCTACAGTAGACGATACTGTGACAATGTTTGCTGTTTTGTAACGAATTTGATCCAACACGATGCTGGGAACATCGTGCACTGGCCAGCTCACCATTTCTAAATGTTGTAGAGCCCGGCAATCCTGCAGCACATGAATCACACTATGATATCCGCCGGCATAGTTGCTGCATCGTATAACCAATTGCCTCAATTGTTTAGTGTACTGTGATATAGCCCATAGTGTGTCGTTGCCCTCGCAGCGTATAGACAAATGTTGCAATTGAGCTCCATACATTCGAATTACCTCGCACAAAGAAGCCTCCTTTACTTGCTGCAATGAAATCGACAGATCTTTGACATGTAAGCAGTTTGATGTCAACAGCTGCAGAGCAGTGTCGTTGGCCATTGGCTTTCGGTTATGATTAGCGCCGAGGAACACACGGTTGAGATTCGGTGCGAAACTAAACAGTTGCCGAATGGCATCCGCTGAAAAGTCCGTCCACAGTAAATTAAGACTTGTCAAATTAGGTGCGTGGCATGTCGAAGCAGTTTTAGCTGTATTTGTTGCTGCTGTAATAGTAGTAGTAGTAGTAGTAGTAATAGTAGTGGTAATAGATGCTGCTGTTGCTGTTGCTGTTGAATCAGCGCTGGTAAGCTCGCAGTATTGGAAATCCAGATGTCTCAAACGAGGCAATGCAAACAAGGCTTGTCGGACCTTTTGTACAGATAACGAGAGAAAATCACGAAAGTAAAGACATCTTATATTAGACAATTGCTCAAGCAGTGACATGACCAACCAGTGGCTATTGCCTCCCTGACGACATTTCAGTGTCAATATTTGAGTATGTAAGTTTACAGTTTCTTTGAGGTATAAGTTTCGTTGAAGGCCTTGTTCCAGCTGCTTAATGTGATTCCGATGTCCCAACTCAACATGTCGATATAATTTGGGCAAAAAGAGTTGATATCCCGCCATGGATGTAGAGCAAAGCCTTGCAAGGCTCTGCCTTGGTAAATGGCTTGCTATCATCTGCAATAATTCGTTTGGAAGTTGCAGTAAGTTCATTTATTTAATAAAGAGAAGGTGTGAAAAACAAAGAAAAAGGGATATTATTGAGAATTTATGGGCTTAAACGAACCGGACATTGGCCAAATTACACGTGATACAAGAATCTACATGGTACACTCGTTTCCGTTATCTGATCCTTTTTCGCATTGAACTGAACACATAATCCATTATCGGGTAAAATCAGTTGTACTTGGTCTTTGTATAACCTCGAGCTGTTTGTTTACTCATCAAAATTATAAGGCTCCTCCTGGAAGAACCATGGAAGTAAGAGACGAAAGAGCTAGTCCTACTCCTAAATTGAAAGTTTTTGTTACTCATTGGCATTTGTAGATACTTTGCCTCAGTATTCCTTTCATTATAGAAAGATTCTATCTGTTGCCATGCAGATCTCCTTCGGAATTCCTTGTGACAAGCTCAAGTTATATTTATTACGCTCAATCATGAGATATGCTACAATGTTTACCTTTGATTTAATTTCGATCTCCATGCAAATTAACAAAATACCCATACAAATTATCAAGGGATATAATCCCTTTGCTATGTATACGTGTATCTAATTGTTAATTATATCAATGAAATAAAATGTCAAAATACAGTTGTTTCAATTCTTTTTTATAAAGCCCAAGTATTTTTTTTTGAGTATGTATGGATACTTTCTGAAAAAAGTGCACAATGGAATCATATTACAAAACACCCAGCTTATGGCCAATTATACTATTCAGAAATTATAGATCGCTATGTGATAATCTTTTAGCAGTGTAAACCCTCTTCCTCTCTCCTGGAAAATCTTGAAAAAAAAAAACATGCAACCTCGCATTGATCCCAAGTGTCCCATGAAGCATTCCATATCTGTCATTACTAATCATGAAAACATGTAATCGCATTGTATCCTGCATTTTATTCGACCAAGATCCCTAGCGGTCATGGATTGATAATTGCATCCAGATTCAATCATGCCATATTCTATCCTTGCCCAACTCTTTTTCCCTCTGTATCACTTATGACTGTGCTAATCTGATTTTACCATGGAAGGTGTTTTTTTTTTAATTAAATAAGCACTTTATATACTACTCAATATAACAGGTTAAAAGATCATTTTGCAAAGGTAAAGTTTGTCGAATTTGTAATATATAAATAAAAATAAAAAAGTCTAGTGGCGAGCAGCAATCTTGATATTATCGAAAGCATCACGTTCAGCATACTCGGCAGCAACTTCATCAATGTAGGGTTGAAGATATCTGCTATCCTATGATTATCATCACAAGTCAGTGTCCCAATCCATTACACAAAAACATGTCTAAAAATGCTTACTTGGTTGGAGGTGATCCACTTTTCCTTGGGTAAAAGTTGATGGCTCAAAGAACATTGTTGAGCAACACGAATACGGTAAGCACGGTCGTAAGCAGTACGAGGCTCGGCAATTTCGAGACGACGAAGAGCTTCTTGGACAAGTTCGCTCTCTTCAGAAATCAAATCATCATATTTAAGACCTACGGTGGCAACCGTATTAATTTATTTTTTTGGGATGAAATCCGGTATCCCATAACTTACCAATTTGTCTGTAACCAGCAGCACTTGCGTATGCCTTGGACACAGGCTTCAAGAATCCAGAAAGAAGCTTGGAATTTTGGACAAATGATTTGAGTGTCAAAGACATTGTTTTATATGAGTTTATCTATATAAAATAGAGATAGAGTGGGGAGAAATGAAAGAAGAAATTGTAAAGGGAAACAAAAAAAAAAGTCAACCAAACACCCCTCCCCCATATTATTTTCGCCAGGTAAGCTCAGATCCCGCTGTAAAAACCTTCATTGTGCATTCCATCTTGGGTGACATCATGCTATTTGGAGATCGTACGGTAAATGCAGAGCTTGCCATGCCATCTGAGCCTTCAATTCAGTTTTATATTCTACGATAATGACCTATTTTATAACATAATATTCAGCGAAACAGCTGCAGACTTTTCCTTGAATGTGTTCCAGTCTCTCCATCAACTCTCATCGTATGCTTTGTATCAAAGACAATACAACTCTACATTGCGAGATTTGAATTACCAGCTTTTTGTTTTGGGTCGATTTTGACATTCCACACGAACTCACCCATATCGGTACCATAGATGTATTTTATCCAAAATTTGCTCAGAAAGTAATATCCGAATACAGTCGCTCTATTGAATGATACTTTTTGCGAAATGATTAAACGTAAACCGGTTGAGAAATCACCAAGAAACATCAATAATAGCATATCTTGGAGAGCACCTGAATTGAATTGCAATTCAAATAGAAATGTTATATCATGTAATCCCTTGAAAATATTCTTATGATCTCTTGTGTATTTCTTTTTTGTTATATTGATTGCTATGTGGAAGTAGGCCACTAGGGAACTATCGAGAGGCGGGCGCAATTGAGAGAAGTTACAGTCTATTGAATTCGGTGGAAAATCCTTGGATAGAATTTGCTGTTTTGTAGGAGGGGCAGAAGTTAAAATTTGCCATTGACTCCATCCTCATCATGGCTCACGTTTAATTTAGCTGACAACATCGAGTTATTTGAAAGGTGACAAAATCACTCGATGTATATCACAAGTAAAGTTGCTAAGATTGTTTTAGATACAAGCAGCAATATTAGCTTGGTTTTCACAGCAAAAAGTGCTTTTTCAACTGATTACTGATTGATTAGCAGTTGTTTTAGTATGCACAGAGGCATAACAAATATAACGTAATACACAAGCATTGTAGTAAGATAAATAGCGCATGAGGGTCGTTGAAAAAGTAGTTTTAATCGTTGAACCAGTGCTTAAAAGTATATTTAAAAGGCTTGGTTGTACATGTGCAAGGATATTGACTGAGGCAATAGCCAACTGAAAATTGCAACGATTATGATACATTTTTTCTATGCATTCAAAGCAGCGAAAGGCTTTATGCCTAACACAGGCTTTCAGAAAGAAAGAAAAAAGCAAAATAGTGATGATCATGCCTGTTTTCATTATATAGAAAAGGATGGAAATAGATACTTTAATCAATGTTGCCTAATGAACAGTAATGATTGTGACATTAATGTTCATCTGTCTGACAAAGTTTTCCCATTAATGCTATATGATTAGCTTATCATACAGTTCACCTTGGAAATGATTGCAACTTTTCCAATAAAAGTCAATTTACATCTTTTCTTTTTAATGATTGTTTAGTTTTCCACTTGTCTAGTACAATGTTTGGCTTTACCATTAGCTGCTATATTGTAGTTTATACACAAGGCTCGTGCCAAGGTTGCTGGCTCATGAAGATGTTGAATCACCGATGAAGTGGTGGGTATCGAAGACCATGAAAATTCAAGTAGACCTCTCTCTTTTTTTTGTTTTTTTTTTTTACATTTGCATTAATTAGGACTAGATGAATTCTGAAAAAGAAGACCCAGCTATTTTGACATTAAAGCGCGATATCCAGCAGCACCTTCAGCACATCAAAGCTCTTCATTGGAGCAGTGTCGACAAGAAAGAGAAAGGAGACAGCAGAGCTTATACCCACGTCAATGACAAGACGCTTGTTACAACCTATAAAGTCACTGAGGATTTTACGCCAAAGCACTACAACAGCACGATTCTCGACCATTACCGAGCATCCTTGTCCACCGTTGAATTGCGCAGTCAATGTATGTGTTCAAGAGTTACAATAGGTTGTGTGTGAAATGTGAGGCTTCATTTTGCATAAATTAGGGTGTCCTTGGTTGAAGAACATACAGTTGGTCAAAAGACACGATTGCGGCATTACATCATTGCGAGGGGACATGGTGGATGTAGATAATGTGGAGCAGTAAGTGCTGGATGCTTTTGCGGGTCTCGATCTGCCACTCATTGATTTTGTACAGCGAGGTAGCTTGGCTGGAGCAGACAACTTGCACCAAACAGACTGTCCAGTTCATTGCTGCGTCCTCAACGCTGGAATTTTATTTCGCCATAGAGATCAATGAGAATCGATTCGATGCTAATGCTACAACAGCAGCACGTGCGACTATTTACCTCCAATGGATGAAACCAACGCTTTCCACGCCCTCAGCAACGTTGACTCGATTGATCCAACTTGAGCCTTACCCGTGGATTAGCCAGTGCGACCAAGCTATTGCTGTCAGGAAGCTAGAGTATGATAAAGATGGAAGATGCCGGATAGACTACGTTTACCAGCAGAAGCTCGAAGAAATGGGCCAACTGCCGCATGCAGCTGTTGATATTCGCCAGAAAATAAACCATCCCAGCAGATGGCACAGTGGATCATGGGATCAACAACAACAAACAGTTCGGAAAAACAAGTTTCTAACTTCATCCTCGCTGCTGTTCGGCTCTTCCTCTGCTAATTCGTCGCCCCAGCTACGTCCAATTACTGCCAACTCCTCTTACCCTGATAAACAGCATAGCAACAGCATGATGATGATGATGCCCTGGCTAGTTGCAGAAGACGATGAGGAAGATCGGCGAGCCAGCAGTACCGCATCAGCGTACAGGCTCGATAAAGACGAATTGAGAATCCAAGTCGCATATATACCCCATATCACCATCACCCTGCCCGAAAGACTGAGATGGTCTGATAAGTTTGCGCAGCTTTGTGTTCGCTGTTACCGCCGCCAGCCTCATGAAAGTTATGTGATCCAGATACTGCATCCGCAGAAAATGATACAGTATTTTATAGAGGAGGAGGAGGAGGAAGAAGAGTCTATGAGATTAGATGATGATGAAGACCCAATGCCAGTCAGTGTCACTATCAGCAAATCAAACAGCCAAAAGTTTATAGTCAACAAAAACGAGTGGCCAATCCGGCCTTGGGCATTTTCTAGCGACGAAGACGAGGACGACGATGATGGCCATCAGGATGACAAGAAGCAGGAGGACGACATTTTTGTAGATGGCATGGAAGAGCTTGCACAAGAATCCAGTGTGACAACCATCACACCGGCCATATCTTCATCGCCGCATTCTTCTTCGACCCTGATGCAAACTATGTCCGATTCAGCAAAGGGCAAAGAAAAAACTGCGGATAATAATGCAATGTCTGAGGTGCATCCTCTGATGGAAGAGATACAGCCACTACACACTACCCCTGAGCCCGACCTTCCGCACAAGGAAGACATAGAAGAGCAAGACGAATTCAAATCATTCGAAAGCAAAATACCAGTGAGCGATCCGGCTGCTCTACAAAAGATCTCTCCGCAGTTCAACGAGTATCTCCAGTCTTCAATCGCAGCTACAGTCGTGCAATCGCCTGCCAGAGAGAATGGGGACGTCGTTATTAGGAAGATCGATATAGCCAACCACCCTCTTGGCGGATTTCTGAGCGAGTCTACCTGGAATAATTGCAGCATTTGGGACATCAAGGCTGTTTTAGAAAGCACAGGCGCACGCAAGATTTGGGACAATACATTTGAGAACAGTACATATCTACATGCACTGACGCCCACGAGCTCTCTCTGGCATACAAAAATGAAGGGCACATGGCCCGTGAGTCCTCGGGATTATGTGTGCTTTCATGGCCAATACGCATCGCCTTATCGCATCGATCTGCTCACTACGTCTTGTTTTGGAGACTCTTTTCAATACAAGCCATTACCGGCGGTTGTTGCCGGATACACACGCGCAACGATGGATGTTATGGGCTGGAGACTGGAGCGCATGGATGACAGAACCGCATCTGTAAAGCAGGTATTGGTTACCCAGTTTCCCACTTGGGTGGTTCACTATATCACCAGTCGGTTTATTGTCCAAACATGTGCTGCTGTTCAGTCTGCTAGAGAATACTTTGAGACATTCGGTGCTCCTCCAAGCTTGGAGTACTTGACCTGTGCCCAACTAGTCAATGTCAAGCATGACCATGAACGCAAAAATTGGAGATGCGAATACACTCGTCGATTAGCTACCTCCGAGAAGGATGCCCCAGATTGCACGAATCAGAATACAAATACAGCCGCAGAGAGCAGCGCTTCCGACGCAACGAACAGCTCTCTGAGCACCATCTCGGTTGTTCGCTTAGATCAACGGCGCTGGGCAACCAACAATCACTATGCAGTTGTCATCGACCCTCCCCCATCTCGGGTGTCTGCGCTGCAAAAGGCATGTGACCCTTACGGCGTCTGGCTAACGGTCGAGCACGACGAAGCATTTATCATACCTTTGCGGGGAAAGATTTTGGTTTTGATCAAACCAGACGAATCCGCTGTAGCCAGAAAACCTGCTAACGAGCAACAAAAACAACAGCGGCAGTACAAGGATTGCACGCTTAATGTAAATGGCAATGCGATTGTCATTGAAAAGGAACAGCGAATGCCGCTACTGCCCATGCCGAACAGAATAAAGCAAACGTCATTTTCACAAAACTTCCTCAAGCAGGAGGAGCAAGATATTATGTCCAAGATAGTTCCTCCAGCCCCTGTTGCCCTTAAAAAGAGAAATCCGGCCCCAATAGCCATGACAGAGGAAGCCAAGATTAATGAAGCACTGAACGGTTTACCTGTATTTCCCAAAGAGCATGCCCAAGCAGCCCTGTCTTTCTTGAAACTTACTGACGAGCAGTTTGGCTGGACAGTTTTATCTGACAATAATAAATCCGGCATTCGTATAAGCAAGAAGCCCGGTGTGAAGAGCACCAGCGCTGCCACTGCTGCTGCCAATACTGCCTTGAATCCAAAGGCTGATGATAAACCCGATACAGGCGCAATGTTGCAAGTGTTTGATCCTTACATGATTTACAAGGGGTCCAAGGTCATTGAAAACTTTTCTATAGACGAGATCCGGTCTGTTATAACTGATATTGGGCATATCCGTGCATTGTACGACGACACGATTGAGCCCAGAACAGACCTCATACGCCAGGATGATGAATCAGGCTGTAGGATTATTCGCCAGTCGGTCAAGGCATTGTTTCCTTTCAAGAACCGAGAAATCTACGCCGTCTCATGCCTGGCTCAAGAGGAGCTATCGTCCTTGTCCAACACAAAACGCACACTGTACGTTGAAAGCTCATTACCCGACTTTCCCTTGATCAATCCCAAAAAGACAAGGGGCCATTTGATGATGTCGGGTTGGATACTGGAACCTATTGACCCCTACAACACAACCACTGCCAATCATCCTATCCCATCGACCCGAGTGATTTATGTAGCGGCATTAGATCTAGGGGCCTCAGTGCCTTCTTATATCAGTAACTTGGTAGCCAATAACTGGTTTCCTAAGAAGCTGCAGGCCGTAGAGGCCTATTTGAATTCCAAAGGCCCTCCTCCTGTGACATTGCAGCCGTTCCCGTTGCTGGTCTTTTCAAACAATGCCTTGTCAAAGGCACAGCAAGACAATGTAGAATGGACATGTATTCACTCGAGCTACGATCAAAAGCACAACTTCAAGGTTACAAATCGCCTTAGGATAATGGCTGAACAGAAAAAGACTCGTTTGGAAGACGTCCAGCCTACTGCGTCCTCCAGTGCTTCATTAGAGCCGCCTTTCCGCAGACCAAGTAACCATACGTTGACACCAGAGTCGAGGCGAGGATCATTGCCAACCAATACCTTGCCCAAAAAGCGCATTGCAGCCTCAAAGACAACAATAACGACAACAACCGCAACAATAACAACAACAGCTGCAGCTGCAACAACGGAGCCTGCTCTGACTGCATCATCGTCATCTACTGATGCAGCTAGTCCGATGACATATCGAGCATTGACATGTTTGCAGGCTACATTCGATCTGCGGCCTTATACCAAAGGCTACGAAATCCAAGCGCAATTCTACCAGCAGACTCCAGAAAAGCGCAAAAATATCTCCAACAAGTTGGAGCTATGCATCTCAGAACCTCCATTATCTAACCTGATGGGTGGCAGCAAGAAAATGAAGCACACTGTAACTATTACAGTACAGGGCTTATCAGCATCAAGTGTCTACGAGCTGGAGTTTAGCTTGATTCCTGCGCGACAAGAGACATTGAACAACAAGACTGCTCAGTTGACCGTGTCTCATGTGCTGGGCGAGGATCAGGTAGACGATGGAAGCTGGCGCGGTGTCATTTTAGTGAACGGCGTTGAAGCAAGCGTCAATTCTGATATCAAGCTGAAAGCATTGCACGAAGACAGCTTGGACAGCCGCAACGCCAACAAGAGCACTAATAGTGGCAGCTCAGAAGCAGCATTTTCCGCAAAGGAAACTGGCTCTACAGATGGTTTGGAAGGCATACCAGGCATACCAGGCATACCAGGCACAGGCGCCTCTGAAGACCAGCTAGAGCCCCTCGAGGAAAAGATAGCTGTTACAGAAGAAGAGGTGCAATATATGGGCGGTGGCGTCGTAGCTAATGCCTTGGTCAATGTCTCTGCAGGTGTCAATGTAAGTGACTGAACCATGTCCCAACGTATGCACAGTCATCTAATGCCGAGTTTAATTAGAACTTTGGCGCTCGTATGATGAGCCCCTTTAGAGCAGCATCTAATTCGTTTTTACTATCAAACAACGAGCATGTTGCTCAAGACGTATCCTCGTCCGAAGATGAGCATAGAGAGCGTCATAAAAGTCGAGTTTTTACCAGAGAAGAACAGAGCAACATTAATGCGTCAACAACGACAATGCATGAAATTCGGCTGCTCCGCAAGTCTTCTGATACAATGCGAAAGGGCATGCTGCTATTACTGATTTGCTTGGGCCTAGCAGTGGTGTTTGCGTTATTAATGTTACAACCCATGCTGGAGAGGTACTACGCTTCATTCACTGTGTCGTCCACAGTAGCCTCTTTGAATAGCTCCATAGATAGAGGCGTTGTTCGTAGGCTAATGCAAATTCCTTGGTTTGGAGGCTGGGATATTCAGCTGATTGCAGTTCGCAGAGCTTAATAAACTCAACATGTACTTTAATTTGATATTGGGGAATCACAGAATGAGAATATAGACTTTGAGATTCATGAAGGCTAAAGAGAGATGATATTTGAAGATATTGAAAGCACACAGTACGTAGAATATAGGGATCTTTTGAGATTGGTAAATGGAGCCATGCTTGGCAGTCCAGCTTTACAATGAAATTCAGCCCTATCAGAATAAGATTACTGGACTAACCCATCGTATTGTTGCAGCATCGAAGCCGAAGTGCAGCTTGCTGAACGAATACCAGCGTACCGGCCTCGGAGCAAGCCTTGATCAAACATTACTCATTTAGAACCTCAGGCTGATACTGATGGTCTCCAATGGAACGGCCATTCTCATTTGGAAAAGAACCTTGTTACTAGAGGTATTATGCGTTTCTAATTCATCACCTTTTCTCCTTCACTGGTAAAATTCGACAACATTCATAACTTGTTTTTGGAATCGGTAATATGCTAGTTTGGCACTGGTACATTTTGATTAACTGCCAAATAGCTTTTTTGCTTTGCCAAGTACCGTATAAAGATGGTTTCCCAGTTTAACGAGCCTTGTTTTACCACGTTCTTGGAAAAGATGCATTTTGACTGAAAAGGAAATGCCGCGCTGAAATGCTCGAGTGTCTGCCGTGCAGGTAAACCAACATTTAATATTGGAATACAAGGCTTTTTACCAAACAACGACGATTGCATTGATGGAAGCGTAGCTTGATCAAAACCAAAATTATAAAAGAACAAATCAGAACATTTATATTACTATTGAAAAAAATTATGAGGCCTGGTCTCGAGTTTGCACAAAATCGAGACGATGAACAAATAGCATGAGATTTGTTGCAAGCAATGTCTGATTATGATGAAATAAAGGTCCAAGTCGGCATCTCAATCAATATTACTTCAAGTGTGGGGCTGCACTCTTGCCTACAAAAAATGTCTTACCCTAGTTTGAAGCGTCTTGCTTTTTCAATCTGCATTTTATTGGTACAATGATTGCTACTCGTCGTTTCCTTACATCTGTTGCTCCTCGCATAGCTTTGAGCGCCACTGTTCGTCCTTCTGTTATTGCACCTCCCACCGTCCGTAAGGCTGTTGCATCTACTAGCATTTCCCGTTTTTTGAACACCAATGCTATTGAACAAAAGCGCGCTACGGTTCAACGTAAAGAGTTGCCTTTAATTGCAGTTTTATATTTTTTTTTGTAGCTAACATTTCTTATTTGCCATGTAGATCCTGCTCCTCAATGGTCTGCTAGCGCTCTTGTCGATGGCGAATTCAAGGAACTAGCCTTGTCTGATTATAAGGGAAAGTTTGTAGTCATGGTCTTTTACCCAGCAGACTTTACCTTTGTTTGCCCTACTGAACTTTTGGCTTTCAGCGATCGTATCGAAGAATTCAGAGCGAGGGGCGCCGAAGTTGTTGGCATCAGTGTAGAGTAAGTTTGTATACGAGCAATAGATATTTGACATTTCATATACTAAAGTCCCGTCCAGCAACGTTCATTCTCATTTAGGTAATATATTAAATGTTTTTCTTAATCTTTTTGTGAATACTGAAAATTAATAATGTAGCTTGGACAAATCTCCCTAGAAAAAAAGGTGGTCTTGGTGCTATCAGCATTCCTCTTGGTGAGTTTCGTTGTTTGCTAGAATTTTTTGAAGGTGGGGGGGGGGGAATACTTAATAATCATGTTCATTTTACGTAGTTTCTGATATCAAAAAGGAGATTTCCACCAACTACAATGGTAAGCATGTATATGCAGAGTGAATGGGCTTTTATCGTTAATTATGCAACATTTCAATAGTTTTGATCCCTGAGGAAGGTTTGTCTCTTCGTGGTTTGTTTGTCATTGATCCCAAAGGTACTCTCCGTATCAGCACCATCCACGACTTGCCTATTGGTCGTTCGGTGGATGAGACTTTGAGAGTCATTGATGCGATTCAATTTACGGATGAGCATGGCGAAGTTTGTCCTGCCAACTGGCAAAAGGGTGAAAAGACAATCAAGCCTGACCCCAAGGGCTCTCAAGCTTACTTTGACAGCGCCAATTAACAAGACAATAAATACTATATGCTTGTCGAGTTTGATTTATTGTGTGAATTGAAGGGCGTAGTTTCAGTATTTGCAGAACCCGCATTTTGATGAAATATTAGACTTTTGGCTCAGAAGTTGCATTTGTATTTTGGAAAGTGTTTTGCTGTTGCTGCTGTTGTAGCTGTTGTGCGTATGAGGTCGAAAGAACATTGCTATTCCCTCCCGCTGCATTGTCCACAATTGCGCCATATCCCTTTAATCGCATTTTGATGCCTGATGATTCCGAAGAAATAGTTCGTTTTAAAGTATCAGTAGGAGATGTGCTTGCTCGAATAGATGGTATGATCGATTGAAGTCGTTTACTGGAAACTCTATCAACTTTGACCTTTTTATGGACTATAATAGTATTAGTTTCAGCGAGACAATACTCTATTCTTTCATATACCGTCCACAAATATGTCTGTTTCATCTACAATTTCCTGGTTATATGTATCAATGAGCTTTTACGCTTTGCAATGCCAAAAAGTGTAGAAATATATGTACATACCTCACCAATTAGCCCCTCAATCACATCTTCCAAGGTAATCACACCCAAGGCGCCACCATAGCCACCTTGATTATTAGAGACGATGGCCATATGACCTAGTTTTGCAACATAAATAACCTACTTGTTTAGCACAAACGAATCAGTCCCTACTTTTGCCTTCTTGAAAAAAGTTCAAAATGTCCAAACAGCTCATATCTGGATAGGTTTCCGGCAATGAGCTTAACTGAAAATGACGAACAGGAAGCTTTTCATCTACATTGTAGCCGATCAGGGTTTTCACAAGAAGCATTCCAATGTAATCGTAGCTATCGTCGCATTCTTTAATAGGTATCCTCGAATATCCGATTCTGGTGATCTATCAAGCATGAACTTAGTATGGTACGTGTTGCACCGAAACGTATGATTTCTCTTAACCTTATGAACGAGTTCCTTGTCCAATATCGAGTTTAAAGATAGTGCAAATACATCCTGTATTGGCGTCATTATGCTGGCAACTGATTTCTCCCTCAAATCAAGCACCGATTTTATTATGTGCACTTCATCTTCTGTTAACCCTTCATTATCATCCTCAGATTGATGAAGGGATACCAGTGTTTTCAAGCCTAAATATAGGGCAAGTTGGTAATTGCATGAAAATCATCTTAGCCCAACATACAGACCTGCCTTTTTATAGATCGTCCCGTGCGACTCGCCCAAAAAATATTGCAAAAGATAAGATGTTGGATAGGTTATCGGGTACATAATGTGCATGATGATCAAGACAATTCTGCGGATAGATCAGTCAATCAGTCAAGTTGTTTGCAGTATACGTACGGTGAGCATTTTGCGCCAATAGCTAAGCCGTATCGAACACAAATAGCTGATGTACACATAATAATCAGATGTTAGCGCAAGCTCTAATGATTTTTTTCATGTCCTAAATTACATTGAGGAATTACTCTAGAACAAGGAAGACCATATTTAGTGATTTGAAAGGGGGGTTTTTTTTTTCATCAAACCCTACTCTCCAAAGATGACAATCAGTACAGTAGAAAGCAAGACTGCCAGCCAACCACCTCCTAAAAGGGAGTCCAATACAATAGGAAGTGTTTCATTGACAATAACGTTTGAGAGTAGCAGAGTAACCAAAACCCAATATTTTCCTCTATTCAACAGGTCAAGTACCCGTATAGCATTCTTCTTTTCTGATTCTGAGCCGGATTGCACCATGACCTGAAGATTTGTCTCATCAAGTCCCATCAAACCTAGCGTCAGCCCTATGATATATACTTTCTTAGTACAAAAAAGTAATAAAAAAAAGATGGTTATACAAGTGGGGGGATAGCTTTTACCAGCAAAGAAACCACCCATTAAAACTAGGATAGCCACAATCAACACTCTTACCGCAGACAGTGCTGTCGATTCATTAGCATAGCCGCCATCTAGATCAATGGCATGCATTGCGGAATTCCGCAAAGGAAACGAAAATACAGGTCCCAAAAATGAAAGCAATAATGCATGGCATACTTTTAGATGTGCAGGGTTGTAAACAAAGCATGTTTTCATGGTAAAATGGAAAAAAAAAAAAGAGAAGGGAAAGTGTAAACGTTTTAAAACAAAAGTAACCGTTTTGCTGGTATGATATTTGTCTTTTTTTCATGCAAAAAATCGATTGTTAGTATTTGCATCCTCGCCACACAAAGATGAGAAAAATAGTTCCGAAAGGCATGTTTATTAAAGAAAGGGGCGATAAGTCGCTTGTTTTTATCCTGGTTTTTAACGTGGCCAAAAATTGACGTTCCCTTTAATCTTTTTGGTTTAGTCATTCCTCCAAACCACCATCCAGGGACTGATTTTATGTCAAAGACAATACTGAAAGATCAATCTGATACTGTAATTAATATTTGGAAAAGAAGTCCAAGTAGCAGCAGTACAAGCATTTCCAATTAATTTTATAAAAATGAAATAAGACAACAATGCAACTTATCTACCATCTTTTATAGTTGGTACAGGTTGGAGCAATAAAAGTAAAGTTTATTATTTCAAAGCTCATTGATAGCTGATTTTCCTTTTGCAGACTATAAAATACTTATTACAAACTCTTTCTCCACGCCTTTTCCTTAAACCTAGTCTGACTTACCAAACACCTTTCATTTGGCGTAGCACTGTGTTTGTTATCGTACCAGGAATAATAAGCTTGCATATTCAAATCCAGACATAATCAAACATTTTCACCTAAAGAAAAAAAAGTGTAGAGCAAGTCTAACATATTAATGCAATTTACGCTTTTTTTTTTTAATTTAAGCAGAGTAAAAGAGGAAGATGACAACTTCTCACTCCCAGCTGGGGACAATTGAAAGTTGCAAGATGAGAAAAGTGATAAAACAATTTTTTTTTGGTAAGCAAATGCGATGCCTCTCAAGGTCGTGTCTCATAGAGACTGTATTTGACATACATTCACTTGATAATCATAATAATTTACTTTACATAGATTCTGTATAGTTAATTGTAATTGATATACTTCATATAATTTAATTTAATGCTGTTATTTCTGTTTTGTTGTGATTGGCGAATTGTTATTTTTAATTTCACGTTTAGGGTGTTGTCTCCAATGGTTTCAAGTAGTTTTGAATAAAGATTCGTATGAAAGATTGATATCAAAATGTGTGATTTGAATAATAAAAAATTTTGTGTATGAATGGCCAAAGAAAGCAGCGACCCAGAGTATGTTCCTTTGATTTCGAATAGCATAAGGTTGGATTTTTGATTTAGACCTTTTTGGCAATGCGATTGATAAAAAAGTGGCGGGAGAATTTCTCTGATTGGTCGGAATATACGTTTACTGTACGAGTACAGGATGACCAAAAAGTCGATCTTTTCGAATCCAATTCCTTAGAGTAGTAGGCGTAAATACAATACTGTACTCTGATAACCTTTTACTTTTTGTAGTTGTTTCTTGCATGTCAGTGTCTTTCGGTTCTTCCTCGACTATCTTTTTTTTTTTTTATTTTTGATATATTTTATGCAGGTTTGTCAATCTTGTCGGTCTGAATGACAGGTTTACAACAAAAAGCAGCTGCTTCATTGCCAGACTTGTCCACTATTTCACCTCTACCGTCTTTTCAAAAGAAATTCATTTGAAAAATTTGGAGAATAAAAAGTCAAAAAGCTGGTCAACTCAAATATTACAATTTGGTCAATCTATTTCAAGAAATTGGTTAAATTAGCTTCAAACAGATGGTCAAATTAATTTCAAATTTTTGGGCAATTTAATCTCACTCAAATGTCCAAAATAATTCGAAGATTGAAGTAGTGGATGTGTGTATAAAATTTACGGTATTTTTTTCCCAAACAATATTTATATATCATGCTATGAACAATTTACACGTCTAATTGTGGTTATTTTCCTCTAAATCTGAAATAGCCGGTGGAGGTTTAGAGAATAACGAGCGTGCAGATGTTGCAGCTGGTTGCTGTGCCGGCTGCATTTGCTGGGAAAGCGAGCTGGGTAGTTGGGTTGGCAGTGAGCCGCCATAAGATTTATATAAAGCGGAAACCAAGTCTGCAGGACTTTGATAATTTTGTTGTTGAGGCAAAGAAGCGTGCTGTTGCTGTTGAATAGCAGGTGGATAATACGCAGGAACAGCTGGAGGAGGAGGAGGAGGGGCAGCAGATGATGAGGTACCTACAAAATCATCCATCAGATCAGCATAACTTTGTTGTTGACGACGGGGAGGAAGGGCTTGCTGTTCATAAGCAGCTAATGCCGAATCGAAATCGTGAGGAAGGTCCCTTGCTTGTTGTCTGCGCTGCTGTGGTCTTTGACGAGGGTGCTGATGATGTTGTGGCATATCTTCATTTTGTGTTCCTTTCTTTTTCCTACATGTATGATAGTATCAGCCAACAAATACTGCACAGGCAAAAATAACCTTACATTTTCTTTTCTCTATTCTTTTTCTTCTTGTGTTCCATTTCCTTCTCATCATCCGAAAATTCCATTTCCTAAATTTACCATCATGTCAGAAAAAGAAGCTTGTTCATACGAAAATAAAGGCTTACGTCTTCGCCAACTTCTTCATCGTACACGTTACTTGCATCTGTGCCCTTCATCCTCCTTAGCTTCTCGGTCTCTACAATCTGGGTCTTTTGATAACTTGGGACAAAATACACTTCCTGGCCAATCTTTGCTGACTCCTTGTTAATTTCTTGGGCATCATTGAACCTGACTGAGTAATAAGGGCGAGCAACCGGCCCAAATGTCTCAAAGACTTCACCCATCACCTGTCTATTTCCATACACCAGTAACGAGCCCTGGTCCAGCGTACTCTGCTCGCTATTTGGTTTGCTGTGGATGACAATCACACTATCAATGATTTGGAAGATGGAACCAGCCAACATAATCTCGGTTTCAGCATTGACCTCGAACTGAGGCTTCTCCACAACAAAGTCGACAATTTCATGAGCTGTCTTTACGATGCCATCGGGATAATGCTCGTCGTCTTCATCATCTACTGCCTTTTTGTTTGCCGTTCTCATGGCACTGTTTTTATCATCTTCCTCTTCGCTACTGGATTCGCTGCTGCTGCTGCTGCTGCTGCTACTGTCATCATCATCATCGCTCGATAAGTCAATGTCACTACTTTCATAGCCTGTATCAGCTTTCCCAGCAATAGCTTTATCAAGGGTATCATCCACTTGCATCTAAGAGAATTGATTCAGTACATTTTGCTTTGGGGCCTCGGTCAAATATAACTTCTTACGGGTTCAGATGTGTTTGGTTCAGTGGTAAGTTCTGCAGCCTTTGTAGGATCAACCGTCTTGGAAGGCTCAGCTGTCTCTGCCTTTACAGCAAGCTCCCCCTTCTCCTCCTTGGCAACAGGAGCTGGAGGAACATTTTGAGCAGCAAACTCAGATACTACTGCGAGATCGTTTGGGATGTTATTCATGTGGATTTTCTGAAAAGGTATTTTTGATTGAAATGTCTCGAAAATCTTTTAACAGGGTAAAACAAGTCACTGGTAAGAAGCGAGCATTAATGCATGAACCAAAAAGCCAAACACCATCAATCATGAATGCCTCCCTGCAAGTAAGTTTTTTTTTTTTTTTTTTTTTTTTCTGCTGAGCCAATGCTGGCCAAGAAAACCATTTGATCACGACTTATACATTTGACCTTGTTGTACATGAGCGCATAGAAAATTGAACAAGTCGCAAAATAGTAGAAACAAAGGGACAAGAATGCTCGGGCAGGTGGTTCTTCCGATGGAAACAATGACGGAGTTGATGAATGGCAGGCTAGTGTGGTATGATGATGATGGCAGAATAGTAGACAAGTATATTTTGGGGTTTCATTTTTTTTTTTTTTTCTCTCTCTCTCTCTTTTCTTCTTCTTCTAATCAACGTTCAAATACCAAGAGACTAAAATAAAATGAGCTGGAAGGTAGCCGTCAACGGGAGGTCGCACCGAGAAACGATTACAATGGCTGACATTATTTTTCATCAGGGTCTACAAAAAGCTGTCAATAGATTGCCATACCAACTGCTGTCCAAAAAGAGCGAAGGTGAGTTGCGCAATTCTATCGTATCAGTGAGAGGGGGTGGGGGGTGCGGTGCAATAAAGCTGAATGCTCGAAATAGCCACCAAGGATGCCGAGTTTATGCAATTAGAAAAGGTGTTTAATGAGTTTACCAAGCTTGTTGACGTACTTGCCAAGGACGCTGGGATATTTCGAGATAGTATTGCAGGTAAATGCGTCCAACCAATTTTCACACAGAAACAAAAAAATGTAACCAATTTTCCCTCCAATTTTAGCCCTCTTATCTAATCAAGCCAACATGACACAATACTTGGCTGTTATTTATGACGCAGCATTGGGAACAGAGGCAACAGAAGGAATGGTTCAGAAACGATTTCAGCAGACAGCAGCTAGTCAATTGCAGGCTGTCAATGACGCAGAGGCTGCAATGGCTTATTGTCGAGACGAGGTATTACCAGAATTGGACGTGGTTGACCGAGATATTGTCCGGCCACTTTTGGAGCTGGCTGAAGTCATCAAGACAATCGGCAAGACAATGGTGAAACGTAATCACAAATTGATCGATTTCGATAGACACCGTATTGCTCTGCAAAAGCTGAGTGGCAAAGCGGAAAGAAGCTTTAGCGAGGAAAAGCAAATTTTCAAGGTATGCTACAAAAAGTATTCGTGTGTTGAATGTGTTTTTTCCCCCTCATCACACACATGAACAATGTACAATGTAGGTTCAATCGCAACTGGATACCGCAACACAAGACTACAATTACTTGAACGACATGTTGAAGTCTGAATTACCTCGTTTCTTCCAGCTCAAGTCTAGCTTTATCCAGCCCATCTTTGAAAACCTATTCAACATGCAAGCTCGCATTTATGGTATGATCTACGCTCGTTGTTTCGAACTATTGAATCAAAACATGGAAGCCTTTGTTACCAATACAATGGGGATTGAGGAAGGCTACAATTACCGCAAATCACAGCGCGATGTCCGTGCCGAATTTGAAAACTTGGATCTGCTGAAATCTGGTGGAAAAGCTTGGTTATCTGTCTCTGGAGGCGCCAATAGCAGCAAGTTGACGTTACAAGAACGAGCAGCTCTCAAGGCAGCAGAAGCAAATGGCGGTGGAGTAAGCCCTAACATGGGCAATGCTAACACTTATGATCCTTACTATAATCAAAGTGCTCCCGCTGCTCCTCCCGCTTATGGCCAAACTGGCGTGACACTCGAATCATCACCTATGAGATATGAAAAGCAACAAACACAACCTGCTTTTCAACATCCCGTGGCGCCAGTACAACAACAACAACAACAACAACAAAAGTTTGTCGTGGCATTGTATGATTACACTGCCCAAGCTGATGGTGATTTGAGTTTTAAGAAAGATGATAGAATTGAAATTATCGAAAAGACAAATGACACCAATGACTGGTGGACAGGAAGACTAAATGGCATCACTGGTGTGTTCCCAGGTAAGAATCAACAGTGAGCATGTGTAAGATTTCGCAGTTTTGCTCACAAGAAAGTATATAGGCAACTATGTCCAAGAGTTTTAAGTACAAAGAATACACACTGTATAGCATGTAAAATATAATAAAATGAGGTATATCTACTTCTTCATAAACCAAAGCTTGTCCATGATCAGATAGGGAACTCATTCTGCTGCGCATTTTGCTTCAATTGCTAGGCAAATTCTTGGCAATACATGGTATTTTGCATTTAGAGAAAAAAGTGAAAAAAAAAATAATAATAATATATATTTAATTCCACACCTCACACAAGTTTATTTCAACAGTATGAAGCTAATATGAATAAGTATGGCTTTAAATTCCATACCATCCAAACCAAATATCTATCTTTCCTTATAACTCTCTATGCTGCAAGATTTGAATTTTGCGAGCATAATAAAATTTTGGGGGTGAGGGAGAAGGAGGGGGGGGGGGAAAAAGATGGTACATTTTGGACGGCGTTTCAAGTGTGTATATTACCACAAAAGGCAATATGTACCCCTGAATCATATTTACTCAACGTGTTTCATTTTACAGTTCCGACATGCTCCTCTTTGTGATCTGGGTGATTCCTGGTTCCTACTTTTTAAAAAAACCTCCCAAGGATTTGCTTTATATGCTAGATGCAGCATCAAAGAAACGTGGATGCCACGCATCGGTAACCAGGCATGCTACTAAGGGTCTCGAATCTGGTTACTGCATTTTCGAGATGATTTTGTAGTGGAACAAACAAGCTCTCGGATACTTACCCAAATAGCTTATACCGAACTACGTGTCAGCAACAATAATGATTGTTGTATATATATAAATAATTTATTTGCAAAATAAAAAATAGATAAAAACAAAGATGTTTGTGATAGATTCAAAATAGGAGGGAGAACATAAAAAAAGAGTTACATAAATCGTTTTGGGAATGAGGGGGGGGGGAGAAGAGAGGGAGGATTTGCGATTTTTCGAAAGGCGTGGGCAATAAAAGAAGGGCATAAACGTGAGATATAAGGTTTTTTTTTTGTTAAAAAATGGGTATAGGAGAGCTTGAGAATAATGGATGAGAGAGAGAGAGAGAGAAAAAAAAAATCAGGTGAAATCATATACACATAGTTTATCTTGCTCTTCCTAGCATGGAGGTAAAACATGATTAATGAATCTTGCAAGTTCAACAGAGTTCGAGCATTTCAATAATTTGCTCTGAACATGAGCATCAATTTCCTGTAAAAGAGATATGCGTTAGTCGCCTTACATTAAATTTCTTGTATTGTATGACAAACTTACGGAGAGGACATCCTTTGCTGTAGGTCTTGTTTGTGGTACTTCATCTAATAACCAAGCAACCAAACCTCGCATGTACATAGTAGGATAGCTATAGGTGAATGTCGGGCTAGGTTCAGTTAGAACAGTAGAGAACAATTCCATTTCATCTTTGATGAGATAATGAGGAGGAACACGATCCATCATTTCAATCACGGTGATACCAAGTGACCACATGTCAATCTTTTCATTATAATATTGCTCTCGAATTACTTCGGGTGCCATCCACTTGCTTGTACCCAGTCGGTCACGATTACGTCTGGTTGTACGAGTAGCCAGACCAAAATCAGCTATACGGGTGGGTAGAGGAGAATTAGTTGGTTTTGTGTGCATACAAAAGCTGCTGGAGATATTTACCCAACTTGACTTCACCGTTCCAGCCCAACAGCAAGTTTTCGCATTTGATATCGCGGTGAATAAAGCCCTTGTTGTGCAAGTAATGAAGAGCCTTCAGAGTTTCACAAGCAATGTGGATGGTATGTTCTTCAGGAATACCTCGTTGGCAAAGAATAGCAAAGACTGAGCAGCGCATCAAATCCATGGCCATCCAAATATCATCACGCCACAATGTCACTTCGCGAAGGCGAATCAAATTAGTGTGACCAGAAGCCATGATGCGAAGTTCTCTTACGAGAGCTGCTTTATATTCACGATCGGGGTCTAAGCGGCATCTCTTAATGGCCAAATGAAGATTCTTCTTGTACTTGTGCGTAGCACGTACGACGGAGCCATTAACACTACAAACAAAAAAAAAAAAAATTAAAAATAAGCCAACAAGAATCAGAGGGAAATGCCAATGAGTCACATTACCCTGTACCGACTTCCTTGAATCCAGCGTATTTGTTGCGAGGATCTAATGTCGAGACAGAAATCTTCTTTTGGTGAGACAAGGCCTTGCGAATTCTGCGTTCAAATTCGTTTTCAGAGCGCACAAGAGGAGGCAATTGAGGAATTTCGGTAGTAGGGCCTACAGGATACCAACGTCTCTTTTCAAATTTGTTGGTGGATGGGTATTCACGTAAGCTGAATGTATTTTCCTTGTAAGGCTCAGGTTTGAGAAAGCAATCAGGACCAAATACATTTGGGATTTCGTAGAAACCAGGAGGACGCCAGATTTCCTACGTGGTGGCTTTTTGTTTAATCATTGCGCACGTACTATTTTTTTTTTTTTTTTTTTTT
>MU619246.1:291931-321236 GCA_025201805.1 Parasitella parasitica
TGCACTGATCATGGCAATTACGTCAAACTTACATTTCATGCATATACAACGCAGTGTTTGCTGGATGAAATCAAATTGTTCGTCTTTGTAGTCCAATGTCTGTTCAAGCATATTCTGACTATCGCTCTACAAGCAACGTCAACTACCTGTTGCATATTTCGCACATGTCCGAACCTTACCTTGCAACAAACCACGAAGATGGGGATACCCAAGTTGTTGGTCAAAGTGCCTTGAGTTAAAGGCAGAGTGACTTGATCTGCAGAAGTCGTGGTAGTTACTAATGGAGTAGCAAATGTAGATGGTGTTGAAGGTACTGATCCAGTTGATGTAGATGCAGTCATATTACCAAATGCATTTAAAGGCACCGGTTCGGTGTATGTTTGAAGGTAATGTTCGACTTCAAACTAGGGCGTTAACGATGCGTTCTGCATACAAGCATATCTAGCCATACCTTTTTCTCGAAGATCGTCTACCACAGCCTTTCCTCGACTCCACGACTCACCAGCACTTCCTTCCTTACATATCTCGTCAATACGGTGTTGCAATACGTCCATCCATCTTTGAAATGTTTCTAGAAACTCCCATGGACGCGTCCAGTCTAATACAATGATGACAGCTGAATCAGCCAGCGTATCGGCTCCAAGAGCAAACTTTAACAAGGGCATATATTCCACAGCTGAAAGGCCTAATTGATAAACACCCAGACGAGCAATGGCTGGAATATTTATTCAAACCGAATCAGATGTTGCTGCATAGAAAAAAAAAGCTGCATTTACCTTCATTGTCTTCATCTTGTACGTCTACAAAGTTGTAGCCTAGAGCCAATGACTTTGTAGCGTCGTCATCGAGATTATCAATAGGAAGAGGTATGTAATTACGACTACTACTAATGCCAAAAGTAGCTGATGCTGCTGTTGCTGGTTGGTCATTCTCATTTTGAATTATCTGAGGTCCAGGATCATTTTTTAAATAGTGAATTAGAGTCGATTTACCACTGCCAGGATCACCTAAAATGTTTATTTATTTGATCAGTCCTATGCGCCTAGCAATGCGAATTATTTTTGTACCTAACACCAGTAGCTTTTTGGTTGGCACCATCTTTGATGAAGCGACGCCTGTCAGGATAGTAGACCATATTTCATCTTTCTCAGCAGTCTGACTCCCTTGCTGTTGTCCAGCATTTGCGGGTGTGTTAATTGTCATTTAACTAGTATGGAAAAAGTAAAAGGGAAAAAGAGAGAATACTAGCTTTCCGTTGAAAAAAAAAAAAAAAAACAAGTAATTGAGAAATACATCCTGTGTTTGAAATGAAATTAATTCGTTCTTTACTTGATTGGCTCTGTAGCACGCTGTGGTGAAAGGGATTCAGCTGTTCAGGGCAGCACTCACAATTGATATACAGTATACACAGAAAAAAAAAAGCGCTTATAGCATGCCACTTGTTCCGAGTAGAATTGGATATGTGAGCAAGAGCTTCCAGTGAAACAACCACCGCTTCCGATTAATTTCTTGGATCTGACATGCATGAATAATATCATTGCTGTGCTTGGCAATCAAGCGTATGTTCAATTACATACAACGTCTTGTCTACATTTACTGGTATACAGTGTTGAAAATACATTTCTAATGTATCCACAATTACACTGGAAAGGACCCAGAATGCTCATGAAAGAGAATAAGGGCTGTCTTCGGAGCTTTACATGATAAAAAGAAATATGAGGTATAAGCCATGATCTTACAAGAGATGGACCAATTCAGTATAATAGACGTTCTCTCAAAATAAGGAGTAAAAAGAGTGTGTAAACATGATTGATATTATCAGGAAAAAGAAGCCCCACGCAATCGCTGAAATAAGAAAAAAATAAAAAAATAAACAAAGATGAGCATTGCATTTGTATCATTTGTCGCTACAAATTTATCTACCAATATTAAGGGGTAAGTAAAAAGTCTCAACTAGATATATGAATAACTTTATGATACTTACATTCAAGTTTAAACCAGTGGCTAACCTAAGAAGATACAGCCATGAAATCAGACGAGCCATTTGGTCGACTTGAGTATCAAAACACACAAAATGTGTTATTTACAATGGCTCAACCGTATGTTGTATACAAGACATAAAAATAAGCATTATCCAGCGAGACATAAAACAAAAGACACAATGCTATATTTAAAGGCAATGATCACCATAGTAGATGAATCCAAGACAATCAAATGGCCGATCGTTTAGCCATATGTTCGTTTTTTCTATTTCTCGCCTGTAGATTATTTGTTTTGATAGATGGAATATACACTATAAACACATGATCACTTTCTATAGCACGATAACCAGTCGTTTTGATTAAAAAATACAGAGATTATTAAAAACAAGGCAATCTACAGATTTGCAAACAAAATGAGCATGGGAAACGGTGAGGAGGGATATATCAATAGATGGCGTCCAAATAATTGTCGTGTCAGTGTCGCAGTGTTAGGACAGCAAGTGTCTAATTTGAATAAACAGCCATTTTTAGAATAATATAACATTTTATTTGATTCACGCTTGTGAGCTCTTCTAGAAAATCATCTTATATGAAAATAAATATATAGTGATCACAACTCTAATATACCATTAAATGCAGGTTGAGTTGATCGATTATCAGTAAAACATCTATAACATTTGATCCGGTCGCTGACGTTTTTGAAATTGTCTTGTATCAATGTCCATTAGCACATGCATTTCAGGATATTGGACACTTAATTTATTCAGTTAACACAGAAGATAAAACATTACTCGCAACTTGACAAGTTTCTAAACAAACGGAAACAAAATATTATATTTAGAATGTTAAGTCAATAATATCTCGCAGGAAGATGACTTTTGGATTGCCAGGTACAGATTCCTCAAGAGACACCTGACACAACATCTTTTGAGGCTTTTAATGTTGCAATTTTACATTGGATAAAGTAATGATAGAGTAGATTCTCTGCATGGCAAATTCCGAAATGAACTATATGCAGGCTCTGTTGTGCTACAGCTAATGAACAGTATCCACTAGATCATTTGGCAGCTCACTCTCGTATGAATTTTGAGAAGCGTTTGGTGACCAGCATGGGTGCAAGAAAAAAGGCCTATAAATAAGCTTTGAGAAGGTTGTAAATCTAACGGTACACTCAAATGAAGAGGCAGGAAGTTCAAATGTATTAGGATATATAGTCTTCACATTAGACAACTGTAGGTCTCTAGTGGGTTACTTGGTGCGGTAAACTCCATTGCCACACGATACGAGTATGTCTCCATGCTCTGCAAGCGTCAAACGGACAATGAACTTCAAAACAGCTAGAAAAAAAATTCTATTCTTGTCTGATGCGCTTAATTTAGCAGAGCTCAAGTTGATTTAACATGATAGTAACTGCGAATTGGCTAACAATGTAAAAGCGTGCAATGATTATGGGGCTTGACTTTGAGTTGCTGCTTCTGTTCTATACGTTGTTGTCGTTGCTGGTATTTTTGCTGTTGCTGCTGCCGCTGTTGTTGTTTGTTTGTTTGTTTGTTTATCTACTGATTCCGTAGCATAACAAGATATATTTATATTTACATTTAAGGGGAGCAATAGCTCCAAAGAAAGGGATTTGTTAGGTTGATAACGATATCATTAATATTTAGAGTTTGTATATACTCCTTAAAATAAAGAGAAGGTAAGTTGTCAGTTTATGTTGTGTTGGACGATTTAAATAAAGGAGATCTTTGAAGAGGGAAAGCGCCAAAGGGATGTGTTTGTCTTGTGATAAGTAAAACAGCAGGTTAGTAAAAAAAAAAAAAGAACTCGAGAGAGTATTTGCTGCTCTTTTTGTTTCTTTGATCTGGCTCTCTTCTCTTTTGCTATATAGGCTTTCCCCTTGATTTAACCAATCATCGTGATCGCCACCTCCATCATTATATATATACTAAACGTTACTTTGTATGTGTATAGTTTATACAAAAGAAACAGGATATTTGAAACGATCTATATAACCCCTCTTGTTTTTGTTTCCCTTTTTCTTTTCTCTTTCTAACTCTTTACCTCCACTTTCACTTTCTTTATCCTTTCATTCCTCCTGTATAGCATGGATAACATTTATCAGAGCCCACCTTACACTTACTTGCCTGCTGTTCCTAACACTACTGATTACCATCATCATCACCCACAGCAACAGCAACAGCACCATCAACATCAACATCACCACCAACATCACCATCACCAACCAAACATGTATCGCTCAGGTCACTCTTTCGACCGACCCTTTAGTATTGCCCCCCCAATGATAAACGATCACAATTCAGCACTTGATTATTACCACCATCATCCTGCTGCACATCAGCAATTCCAATCCCCATCAGGTTATAGTAACTATGGCAACAACCACAATGTCGTTATTACATCTCCCAGACCTAAGATTACTACCAATATTTGGGAAGATGAAGGTACAAATTGCTTTCAAGTAGATGCAAAAGGTATTTGCGTTGCACGTAGACAAGGTAGGCTTTTTTTTTTTTCCTTTTTGTTTGTTTGTTTTAAATGTAAGTGTTTTTAATTTAACCTTTTTACTTTCTCGTATCAGATAATGATATGATCAACGGTACAAAGCTGCTTAACGTTGTTGGTATGTCACGAGGCAAACGCGACGGTATTCTCAAAAATGAAAAAGGTCGTGTTGTCGTAAAAGTAGGAGCAATGCACCTTAAAGGCGTTTGGTAAAGTAAATCAAACTATATTAAATGACGGCATGTTTATTTATCTCGAATTTCATATCAGGATCCCTTTTGAAAGAGCAAGAGAGTTAGCTGCTAAATTTAAAATACTGGATGTCCTTTTCCCTTTGTTTGCTGATGAACCTTCAATTTACTTATGCAACCCCCCTATTGGTGGAGCACAACTTGATCCAACTGAAATGATGCCTTCGAATGTTAATATCAATGCTGCTGCCGTCGCTGCTGTCAACAAGTGTAACATGGTATCATCCCCTGTACCTAATAACCATGGTGGCTCTCCGGTCGGTATGCCTAATTGGGATAGACCTTCTTATAGTGCTTCTTTTCATTCTTCTCATTACGATGATCATCATCACTCTCAACAGCAACAACAACAACAACAAACAGGTTAGTAACTAAAAAAAAAAAAAAAAAAATACAAAAATATAAAACTAAAAAAAAAAAAAAAAAACAAAACAATTGTTGATCATTGTTTACTCAACGTTATAATATTTAGCCTTACACAGAGCAAGTGTACCTGATTTGAGTTTGGCCAGTAATAGTCCTGTCCCCAGATCAACCCATATCCATCATCAACATCACCCATATTATCACCACTCATCTCAACACCATGAAGAAAATGATATATACCTTTTGAATCAAAATCAAATCCAAAATACCAACAATCCTTATGATTATTACCATCGTCAACTTAGTAACAATCATAACGATAATAGAGGCAGCTTTAGTAGCGTATCGAGCCACCACTCTATTCTCTATCCATCTTTACAGCAACACCAAGAAGATGAAGCAAGTAAAACTTCGTCCGTAACAACACCTACTTCTTATAACTTTGATTACAATGGCAGATTCAAAAGCGACAACATGACTTATTCAACGGTCGCTAATACTGCTTCCTCCCCTTATATCAAAGCATCGCCCTACACTATTCAATCTACGAGCAATAATAATAACACAGAAATCACTCCTCCACCACCTGTAGCAAGAACTGGAAGTGCCGGATCTACTACGCCTTCTTCTTGGTTCTCTCCGGAAACTCCCACTGCTGCTGTATTTCAACAAAAAGACAAGGAAGATACACATGTCGGTAAGAAAAGAAAATCTTCGCTCTCAATCGAACCAACCACATTCAAGAGAAGAACTTCTGTTTTATCTTCTTCACCTAGCATTCGTGCAACAAGAAAACTCAAAGTTGAAGATTCTGCCGAGGATTAAAAGGACCTTTATATCATATTAATATATATCCATACTCACACAATATACATAATACACAATTAAAATGCATGCATAATTCTATAGTCTTTTTTTTTTTTCTCTTTTTCTCAAACTCAAAAATAGCATTGTAGTAACAAATAAAAAAAAAAAAGTACCTTTTTTTATACATATATTCGGCCTAATGTTATATGATATGAGGTTAATGAATCATTATGTTGGTCTTATAAGCTTTTTTTTTTCGATTTCAGAAATGCGTCCAGCATTTGTAAAGTAGTGCAAATGAGTTATAACTCGAACATTATACCAAAAGAATACACAAAAGAGGGCAAATAAAAAGTGAAAGACCCCGGACGTCCGAAAGTAGCAATCAAAGTCTATTTTTATATCTATGCACAACAAAAGCATGCATGGATTTATGTAATAGAGCAGACAACAAATTAGAACCACTCTTCCCATAGCAACCAGGTACCAGAACAACCCGGTGCCATAGCAACCAGGAACAAATAGCTGGGAAAGATTTCTTTCGAGAGTTTTTCCTTCATTGATACCATTATAATCTTATATAAATGTGTGCAACATATGTAAAGCTCATTATATAATGATAGGCGCATTATATTATAATTTCAAATAACCCGCCTCATACGCCATTTTTCTTTTCTTTTTGGGCTCGTAAAACATGCACAAAAAATGGAAAGGTCTGCCACCACATTATTTAAAAGGAGAAACAAAAAGTAAAATATCTATTTTTAAACTTTGTGTTGAAAGTGTCCTTTATTAGATGAGATTTTTCAACATAATTAGATTTAGCAATGCTTATAAATCAAGATTAACATCAAGTCGAGAACATTTTATTATTGTTTTCGCCACACAGGCAAGAAATAGACTAGGGAAAATTCTTTTTTTCTGATCTGTTCAATAATAAATAACGCAACATGCCACTCTATTTGTCTCTCAATATGGCAAACAGCACTTCCAAGAGTATACACACACGAGTAATTGAAATGATTGAGACGGCGATTACACTAGATTAATCGATTGAATGATATGCTTCTACGAAAAGTTTTCAAAATGGAAGACGCCTAGAGAAAATCAAAAATGTTAGTATAAAATAAAGGACCAACTTCTTTAGCATTTTCTATATAATATCAAGGTAGTATTGACAGCCTTTTTCCATTTATTTTTTAGTACAGTGCTTTTCACTAATTAAAGTTATTGTGGCGCATGGCTTGGCATTGTTACAAAAAAAGAGAATCAGGCTCGTGTTACAACCCTTTTGATGTACATTTTTTGTCCTTCCCCCGCCCCACTTCAATCCCTTCCTGGTTCTTTTTCTCTGTCTCTCTCCGCCTTTTCTTTCACTTTATTCCCACTTTTTTTTTTCTACTTTTTTCTTTTTATTATTGGACTGAAGGGCCTCTTTTCTTGTTTGGATATAGATATCATTTATACTTAACTTATATATTTACATATTTCATTTTTTCTTTTATAACACTCGATTATACGCTTTTCAATGATGACCTTGTCAAGTGAACCGCAACAGCAGCAACAATTGAAGCCATGTACAACTTCACCTACATTGTCTACTATATTAAACAAAAAGCCAACACTATCATCATTGGATACACCAATGAAAGAATATTTACCAACTCCTGTTACACCTGCCTCGGATTTCCCTCATCAAATTCAACAGCAACATAATAAAAAAGATGCAACAGCGACAACACCTTCACCATCAGGTGTCTATAGTACATTTTCAGTCATTAAACCGCCACAACCGCAACCACAACTACCACAATCTTCTAGTTCATCGACATCTACATCACCCAGAAACAATAGCAGTAACGCACAAACTACCACAACAGAAGCTAAACCTTACCCTTGTCCAGAATGTCATCAGACATTTAGCAGACCTCATAATTTGAAATCTCACCTTACGACACATTCATCCGAGAGACCTTTCCAGGTAAGAAAAAACCAGTCTATAATACAAGAATTTTATTAATTTAAATTATAATAGTGTGATGTGTGTAATCATCATTTTAGGAGACATCATGATCTCAAACGCCACCAAAAATTACATACTGGAGAGCGCCCTTATGTTTGCAAGGATTGTTTTCGTTCATTCGCAAGACTAGATGCATTGAATCGTCATCGTCGTGCGGAGGGTGGCACAGCTTGCAGTGCCGTACATCAACAACAACAACAGCAACATCAGCAGCAACAGCAACAGCAAAATCAACAGCAACAGCAACAGCAACAGCAACAACATCGCCATGAACGTGCTAATCATGAATCTGTGATTGTAGAAAAACCTACTCCTACCATGACTATCGCAATATCTACTACTACCACTACTAACACTCTCCCTCCAACAAACGCCACCTTTCGTTCTAATAACAGTGGCGCTGTTACGACCTCACCACCACCACCACAATCACAGCAGCATGCTGCTAGTGCAACAACATCGCGTCCGAATATTCCTCAGCTACATATCCCTCATCCTGCCTCACATTTGTATCCTAAAGATTCTCCTATACCTCCAACACATTCACCGCCAAAGCAACAATTACTGCCTTCTCCAAGCGCTTTATCTACATTACCAATCGCGAGTAGTAGTAATCTAACACCAATTTATCAACAGCAAACCAAAAGTTTACCCACAACACCATCATCACCACCAAAAAATAGCAGTAGTAGTAGATATCATCCTTATCAACAATGGTCGCCTTATCACCACAAACATCAACAGCGCCCAACATTACCCCCTCTCTCATCCCCTCCTCCGTTCCAACAACAAGAAATATCAAATTTCGAAAGACTGCAACAAGAAAATGAAGAGCTAAAACGTGACATTAATAACTTGAGAACAATGGCACAAAAAGAAGCAAACTCACTGAAATCTCGAGTACATGATCTAGAAGTCGAGGTAAATTTCTTTATTCTTTCCGTGCTGCATTATCGTATTAATTGGTTATTGTTCTAGAACAAAGTTTTGCGCTCGTTGATTCATAATCCTATTAATACCAACAACACAGTCCAAACAACAACAGCAGCGGCAACATCTTCATCAGAACAGCACTGTCGTAGTAATAGTCAAAGTAGCAGTACTAGTGGCAGCATTCATAGCAACAATCACTAAATTTAATAACAATAAAATTCCCTGTTTACATACAAACAGAAGCAAGTGGCTTTACATTGCATATATATATGTATGTATCGTACGTTTCGCTGAATGTGGCAAATAACTTCTTTAAAAACGGTGCACATTTTTTTTTTCTCTTGGCAGCAATATACCCAGTGCGACATTATCTGATTTGTGTTTAACTTTTTGTTCAAGTGTTGCAGAAAATATTACTCGAAATAGTGCATAACCGCCTTCGTAGCTGGTACGAGTGTAGCACAATGTGAAGGCTGCATATACAGGGAAGACAAACAATCACCAGTGAATGGACAGCTTGTTGTGAATGTAATCATAAAATCGTGGTGGTGGATGTATAACTTAAGTATTTGTATTTTACATTATGACTTTTTTACAAAGCAAAGAGCATATTTCGTATATCGGTTGATCCATTCTGTAATAAATGATGACTTGTTCCCGATAAGCAGCGTTTGATTATCTACCGTCTGGGCAATCTGACGCTATCAGTATGACTTGATTTCTAAATAGATGTTTAATTCAACCTGAAAGAAAGGTAAAAGTCATAGATTGTAAAAGCCTGCAATTTTTAATCACGATGCAATCGAAAAATTAACCAGCATATCCTTCTGCATCTGTATATTGACAAGTAAAGTAAGTTTTTATTTTAAATTAAATACAATGCCATGTGAATAAACACTATTATCTATAAATTCGCGCCAGTTATGACCTCTTTTTTTTTTTTTGGAAATATAAACTTTGATATTGGCACCAATATGTTGGTAATGCGTTTATAACTCGAGTAATCGATAAAAGAAAAAGCAGATATGCACATATTTGAAGGGAACAAAAATCTATTCAAAAGGCACATGTTTTGCAATGCGAAATGTTGAAGAAGAATACGTATCATAAAATCAAGATAAATACAAAAAATTAACGTGAAAAATAAATAATGCCTTACTAATTCATATCGAAAGTCAAGCGATACGCTGTACACTCTGCCTTGTTTAAAAAATATATTTAATTATACCTTGCTGCGTCTGCAACACGTCAATTCTTGTTATTTCTGTAGCATTGATAATTATGCAGGGAAGAATACTTGACACTTTGATAAAATAACCAATCCGTTTGTTTATCTGTCCACATGATTGTTCAATAATGGCATCTATGCAAACCCTCCAATTGGAAGCATATCGATACAGCAAGGTAAAGTACCAAACATCAAATTCTTTCCCTATAAATTACCAAAACTTACCTAAAATCAAGTCTATATCACACTAAACTTCTTTGCTATACTTATTTACATTTCCGCTACTACTCCAAATTACGCATTTACATGAGATAGGTGTCTATCCAGAATAACCAGCAAAAAGCAGTAAAATATCACAACATCGCCCATAACATACTGTGAAATACATTCATTATTCTAGATTCATCCAGTTACCTTAAATTGATGAAGACTATGATATGCGCACATTTAATAAGATATACAACAATCAGATTTATACTATGTCAGATATATGTTAGAGAGGGCAACATTAGGATGGATGACGCTATAGACTTATAATTATATATCTCGACACGAGCCTTAAACATTTACTAGATTTAGTGTATGCTACGGGCTTATGCCATATAAGGTCTATGCTTCAGATGTTTATTCTCCGTTTTGAGATGAGCATTTCAAGACATATACTTATTTCCATGATACTAGCTACAGATACATTATGTACTACAGATCTGCAAATTATGTGCAATGCTATAGACATGCTATAGATAGATATATACAAAGATGAATATCAAGTGATATATACTCAGACATGTACTTTTAATATACACTAAATAAGAGTATACTAAAAATGATATACGCTTGTGGATCAATTTAATAATCTTTGTAGGGTAAATTAATCAGGGTATTCCGGGCTAAGTCTATCTACTCACTCAGATAGATCAGTTGTCTTTAGTCTACTGAGATGTCGTTTAGCACAAAATTAAAAATGCTACTTAATCAGAATTGTCGTTCAGTTAAATTGCGAGAATAGAACATTTATCCATGGCATAAGTATATAAAGGTTTATTTACCTGGCCAGTAGATGGACTGAAGCTTTATACGCCTGTTGATTTGATAATAAAACCTATACCTTTATCAAGTTGGCATTTATTTAATTTATTTCATTGAATCTATATAACATTTTGTACTGATTCCACACATACCATCTAAAAGAAACCCAAAGGTGCAAACTATAAGATTGCTGAGTCCTCCAATTCATAAAATGAGAAATGATTCAAATAAAACGGTTGTGAACTAATCAGGTAAAGATCTTGTTTATTACATGAAAATATAATGGTTCATATACTAGTAAATCTAAGTAGGTTGACGGAGATGGGGATAAGGTATAAGTGAGAAATAGTGTGATTTAAAGAATAGGACGCTAGACTGTATCTATTGGCCCTGAGCATGTTATGTTGAGAGTTATAAATTTGGATGATCCAAGCATTGAATTTACTTGCTTTTGACTTCCGGTTGGGATCAAGTAACCAACCAATAGCAGTGATTTTGAATGCAAAATATAACATTATAGTCCATAATGTACCTGAATCAAATCCGTATCTCAAGACTTTTTTGCTGTACTCATGTATACACTCCCTCAATCCTTCCATGCAGCTTTGCATAAGGATGATGTATTCATGCGGAGCAATAAACAAAAAACAGTAATTTCTTTGTAAAATATCACAGCATTGCCCATAAATTACCATCTAAAAGACAGTAAAGCGCGCAAAATAACTAGCCGATATCTCAGAAAAAATTGCTATTACCTCCTCCTTATTATTTTACGTAAGGATAACGCAAATCTGTCCAGAGTAATTAGCAAAAAGCTGCTGATATTGACTGTGAAAAAGTACAATATCTTCCATACTTTGCGAGAATCAAGTCCATATACCACCAAACTTCTAGGCAGTGCTCGCCTGCATTGCCTCTACTCCTCTGTACAGTTTGTGTCAGTGTGATGTCCCTATTCAGAGTAAGCGGCAATCATCCACGACCCCACCTCTTGAAAAAATTCATGTCAAACACACTGGATACAATAATAATAAAATAATCCAACTATTTGGCAAATTTTTAGTGTACACTAGGATGTACAGATTTATCGTATTGCTATATCTCTAATTATTGTCATCATTTGAACATGGTCCTTTCCTCCACACAGATGTGCACAGTTATTTATCTCCTTTCACATACAGCTTTGCCATCAAGTAGAATATTAATGAAAAAAACAAATATTGAGAAGAGATGCCTGTTTTTATTGAAAAGCCAAATTAAATTTCTCTGCAACTGCCGTTGTACTAGCACTAGCAAATCCTGTTCCTTCAGGGCTCATGTCTATTATATCTTTTGTTTTTGTTTTCTTTTCGCATACATAGCAGTTTTTGGATTTTGCCACAAACATGCCAATACAATGATTACAGAGAACATGTCCACAGTTTCGCAAAACTATGAAAAAAGCCTCATTTATTACTAGTTCGTCTCGATAATGTAGCATTAGCTTACCAGAAAGTTTTGATGCATTTGTCAATGTTTTCAAGCAAGCAGGGCAGACATTTTTGCTCTTGCTGCCATCTTCTTTTTGAAACTTGACATCTATCAACGACTTGATACTTAGAGGATGTGTCTTCTCTGCAGCAGTACATATCACTTGTATTTTGGTAGCCTTTAAAGCTGAGGGATCTGCAGCTGGTGTCACTGAGGGCTGTATAGATTGATTGAATTTAGCACAAAAAATAGCTATTGATTTATAAATTCCCTTTACCACCCAAAATGATCCAATTTTTGGTTTAGAGGCTTCCTCCTTTTCCTTCTTCAACTGTGCAGCTGTCTTTTCGACTTCTTGCTCCTGGATTGAGCGAATGTCATCCGACAACTTGCGCTTTTTTTCATTAGGTTTGTTTTTTTCAGTTGTGGAATCATCTTTAAGTTCATTTTTGATAGTAGGACGTTGGCGGCCACCCAACATGCTATGTTGTGTCTTGTCAAAATTATCTAAAATGACACGTTTTGCTTCTAATTCTTCCTGCACTTTTTGTTGCTCTGATTCTTGGTTTTTCATGTCGATCACCTTTTGTTCGTGCTTTATGGCCTGTTTTTGTTGCAAGATGTTCTCATACATACATTCACGGCAAGCTAGATGTCCTTCAGCGCAGCAGACAGGATCTCTTGCTGTTTGAAGACATAGGAAGCAGGCATCATAATTTCTAAACGAGTCCCGTCCTAAACGTTGCTGTTCCAAAGCATTGAGTATATTATTACTTGTAAGGCAATCGGAAAACTTACTCTTTTAGTGCCATATTCGAGGGTGTGCGATTCATGGTAAGTGAATACACTGGATGCAGTATTATTCTTTGAATGGCGAGGCATAATTTTAGGTAGAAGAAGCGATTCACGGAACTGAGAGGGTTTGAAAGGTTTTGGAAATCTTTGTCACATCCCATTTAGAATCCCAGTCCTTTTGTCCAGAAGTTTGCATTTTGTTTCCTTTGCTTTCTTATATGGGTGATCATAAACACAAAAAAGAGAAAAAGCTTTCAAAGAGAGAGCATAGAGACTCTTCCAGTAGTAGAGATCATAAAAAACACAAGAAGAGTAGCTCCTCGCGCCACAAAGCTGAACGGCAAGAAGAAATCGACTACTCTGACCCTTCTCTTTGGGTTGAGGCTGGAGGAAACTCTTCAGAACTAACACCAGCCGATTATTTAACAAGTCAACAAAAGGCAAATGAAGCTAAAGGACAAGAGCATGATATCTCTTCTATGCCTAAAGAAAAAGATGCTCCTCATGGTTGGATGCTAGATGGCGGTTTAGATTTTGGAGATATGGGATCAGCACGTATCAAAAAAGAAGATAAACCCAAGCCAAACCCTGATTTTGTAAAGTTTTCCGCTAGTTTTTTCATAGAATTATGAATACTAACAATAATTTGTCTTGCAATTCTAGCCTAAAGTCAGTGAAAGAGAATTAAATCAGCATCTAGTTCAAGGTACCAAACTTGAAGACTACCCAGTGGAGCAGAAAAAGTCGATCAAATTTGGTGATGCTGGCTCAAATTGGCGTATGATGAAGCTGAAACGTACAAAAGAGCAAGCTGAAGATGAAGGTAGACCACTAAAGGAAGTTGGAATTGAGAAATATGGGGTATGGCTCAAAAAATTAACACTCTATAATTATTGTTGTTGATCACATTGTATTTAGTCGGTTGAGAAATTCGAAGAAGCTTTGGCTGAAAGGGAGTATTTAGATGGAAGAAAAAGTGGTCGAAGAGGCAATGATAGACACGGTCGAGATAGAGAATATACTAGACACAGAGATGATGAGAGAAAGAACGCAAGAGATGGACGTGAAAATTCTTCCAGTGGAGATAATGATAGAGGGCCTCGTTATGTCTTTACAGAAACTGACTCTCAGCAAAAATCTTTCAAGCGTCCTGAAGTTCCAAGACGTCCTTCACCTCCTCCTCGTAATCTATCAGCATCTACACCAATCTCAACTCCAGTACCTATTATACCCCAAACAACAATGCCTGTTCAAATTGAAGCACTTACTCGTGACCAGTTAAACAAGCTAAACTCAAAGATAGTTAAAGCTAGGCTAATGGGCTCGGATAACGTTGATGCTTTAGAAAAGGAATATCAGTTGGAGTTGGAAAAGTTTGAGCAGGCTGAAAGTTCAGTCCAAGTACTCCCTTCTTTAGATAGCCAAGGTCGTTTGTACGATTATGCTATGAAACAGGGCAACTCAGAACACGAAGCACTAAAGGGCAAAAAGAAATATGAAGGGACTCATGATAAAATGACGGGAGAAAGACTTCGTTACGGTACATCGGATGATACATTGTCAATAGCAGAAATGGTTAGGCAGGAACGCGGCGGTAACAGCCGAATTTCGAATATGGATATGGAATTTGCAAATCGTATAATGGCAGATGCAACGTTTGAAAACAATTTGGATTACATGGACGACAAGGCTGATATCATGGCATCAAAGAAGGGCGCAACAGAAGAACAAAAAATGAGACGTGCAGTAGCCGATCATAAGCGCACGCAAGATACATTGAGTCGTTGCAAATTTTGCTATCAAAACGGCAACGCCCCTCAAGTAGCCATGATTTCTTTGGGAACAGCTTGCTATCTAGCTCTACCAAATGTTCAAGAATTGACACCTGGAAATTGTTTGATTGTGCCTGTTCAGCATGTATCTTCTACTTTGGAATGTGATGATGAAATTTGGACAGAAATTAGAGTAAGTGTCTTGGATGTTCTTTATTAATTGATGAGACAATGACTTGACGAATTCCATTATAGAACTTTCAAAAATGTCTAATGAAAATGTTCCATGAACAAGAAAAAGGTGTAGTATTTATGGAAACAGTTATCAATCTAAGACAACAACGACATGCCGTTATTGAAGCCATACCAATTCCTTATGGTATTTATGAAGATGCCCCTGCTTATTTTAAAGAAGCTATCATGGCATCAGGCGAAGAATGGTCTCAACATAAAAAGGTTATCGACACATCTGTCCGTGGATTCCGGAATTCAATGGTGCCTAATTTACCCTACTTTCATGTTTGGTTTGGACTGGATAAAGGATATGGCCATGTTATTGAAAATTCAAAAGATTTCCCATATTGGTTTGGAAAAGAGGTGATAGCAGGTATGATGGATATTGGGCCTGAGTTATGGAGAAAGCCTCGATATCATCATGCTGCAGAGAATCACTCTAGACAACAAGAATTTTTGAAATCATGGGCGAAATGGGACTGGACAGCAGCCTTGTAGATAATAATTATTCGACTATTTTAACTTGATATAAATAAAAATGCTTCTCTGATTATTTATTATGTTAACTTTGTATAGCTTGGTGGAGCAATTCTTCGTCGAATCATTTTCACAAAGTACAATGGACAGCTGCTGACAGCAGTGATTACTGCCACTTTCCAAATAAACCTACCTGTTAAGATAAATGTCATGTCAAAGTAAGTCGGCAATAACCACATTGATCCGAAATATATCAAAACAGTAATTAATTCGGCTAAAATCATGAAACGATGCCTACAAAATATAGAAGTAAGCAAATTATTAAATGCATCATCCCGCTGTGAAAACTCACCATGTGTTGATTTCCAAAGCAACCATCAATAATTCGTTGAAAATCAACGCAGTAAAGGAGATGGCAACGATATGAATAAACTCGTCTTCAAACAATATGATTGATAGAATCATGATCGCACCTCCCTGGTAAACACTAATGAGTAGCCAAGTAAAAAATGTTCGATAGGATAACGAGCGGCCCTTTGTCAAGTCTTTATAAAGTTCTGGATACATCATGGCGATTTCTTCGCTAACATCCTGGTCCAAGACAAGTGAGAAGACAGGGGCATTCGTGTATATTGTAGCGTAGCCTACAATCAGCATGCCTTGATACAAAGCAATAGGTGCAAAATAGAACAATGCTGAAAATACGGCTTGCATGACTGAGATAATTAGACCACGATGAATTACAAACTGTGATAATTTCGCTGATCTTTTATAACAGTTCCTTCCATGCCACACTTGAAAAAAAGAGTTAGAATATACTTTTTTGTCTAAAATACAAGTTGGCTTACACAGTAGTTTTGTCAAGTAGCTAAATTGAGTAATTGAAAAATCAGCAGCTAGTGAAGCTTGTTTTCCTTCTTTACCAACAATGCCAACGCCAACATCGGCAGCTTGAATCATGCTAACATCATTACCACCATCTCCAATGCAAAGCACTCTTTTCTTGGTGTACTCTTTGATTAAGCGAGTGATATCAGCCTTTTGAGTTGGGGAGCATCGACAACAGACAACAACTGGTAATAATGTCACCATTTCAATAAATTCATCGACATATTTGTCTAAACAGAGCTGCAACGATTCGCCATCAATGACTAGACAGTTGTCTGTCTTTGTGCGTAAATTATCAATCTCATCCCATGCCTCCATGGGAGTTTTGACTGTCTCATGTTAATGTCTTATAGCATTTTAAACATGTTGATTATGCTTACTTTTAGATATGGTATGAATGCCCTGATTTCTTGACACCAGTTTTGATGAAATCGCAATACAAGTTGCAGTTTCAATTTTATCCCCAGTCAACATCCAAACCTTTAAACCAGCATTTCTCATCTGCTCTAATGTGTTCTTGACACCATCCTGTAACTTATCTTCGACGCCAGTTAATCCTAGTAATTCCAAATTGGATTCCAATAATGATTCTACAACGGCTTGCTTCAACGTATTACGTTCATGCAGAGATACTTCCGCTTCACGGTATTTTGCTGTGAAATCAAGGTATGCATCCTCTGATAGATTCTTTTTGGCAACAACCAACGTACGCAAGCCTTCTCTTGCCATATTATCGCATTCTTCGTTTAGCCAATCGTTGTATTGAACAATTCTAGCCATAACAGCATCAGCGCCCTTTTCGAAGAAGGTAATTTCCTGGTTTTGTCGATTTCGTACGATGATGCCCATCCGTTTAGTTTCACTAGTAAATGGAAATATATTCAAGACGTCAAAGTAAAGTAACTCGCCAGTTGCATCTACTCGTAACTCGATTGTGTTTACATCACGGTTGAATAGAGTCAAGCCCATGTGTTCTGTCCACTTTACAATAGCAACCTCATCAGGGCTGGAGGCTTGGTAGGTGATATCTCCATCAAGACTTGTTGAGGGTGTTACATTATGGCAAAGAGCCAAAGCTTGCACAATCTCTTTGATACGCACAGAAATATTACGACGGCTCTTGTTCAGCTCCTGTTGTGAACCGAAAGCAGTTGCTAAATGTGTCTGAATTTCGTCCATGGTATCTGACCCGTATGACATTGTACCCATATGCAATTTCTTTAATTCCATGTCATTTTGCGTAAGCGTTCCGGTTTTATCTGTCAACAAGTATTCCACTCGACCAAGTTCCTCAGGCAAAGTACTGGTTCTAACGATAGTGCCTATGATTTCAGAGTCATGCTCAATTTGGCGAGCATAAACACTTTTGCCCATGTCCAGATTCACACGAAGACCAATAGGAATAATGGAAGAAAATAGAATCAAGAATCTAAACACATAGATATACCAAACACCACGAAATCCGTTTAATCCAACCATGATCACTGATAACGCAAGAGTAACGACAAACAAAATCTAGTAGTGCATTAGTTAAATGACTGAATCGCAAATGAAAAGGGTTACCTTGGCCAACTGATTGATTTCTTGATCAATCAATCCTACTTTTGTCTTTGGATGGTTGGTATTCATGACTGCACGAGTATCTTTACCCGTGTAAATGACAAATCCAATAGCCGAGCCTGATGCTAAAACTGTATTTGTCCACATTGTGTTTTCAACACCCAGAGGTTCAATCTGTTCTGCACCAGTATGAGAATCATTCACAGATATTGTACCGACAAAGCTATGAATATCTTTGTGTGGCGCATCAGCATAAACATGTCCTTTGATGTCTAATAAATCCTGATCTGAGGGTAGTCTCTGCAGCGAAGCTATCGCCAAACGTAATTTCCAATCTGTCTCGCCATCTAACTGATCTGTTCTAATGAAGCTTGCACCAGACTCTTCCGTTGTTCGCAGCAAAATCATATCTGCTGGAATTCTTTGGTCCTTCATAATGTGAATTAAATCACCAACTCTGATTTTTGAACTTGGGATATTCTGGCTTCCAGAATTTGTCAGTCGTCGATAGAGCTGTGAGTTTGCTTCTTTATCACGTTTGTAGCGTTGGTAATCATCTAACGCTTCTTTGCTGATAGTGATCAATAGCACAAAGCACAGAGGGCCAAAGTAAGTGAGAATGTAGCCAATTTTCAGAGCTGGTATAAATTGTGATAATGCAACCAGCAGAAAGTATAGATTGAAGAAAATCACAAACTTTTTACTTGGGATTTTAGTTTTTAGAGACTTTGCCAGTTTATAGCTCCCAACTTACTTGTTCAAACAATACGACAGGTAAAAATGTGATGATGTTGTATTTTTGATTGATGATAACATTAGCACAATATCTTTTCTTTTCTTTATCTAAAAAAAATTGACGTTAAAATTTTCTTGGCATAGAGAAACCGTGTCCATGCACTATAATACCGTCTGCTCCAAGTGATATTGTTCTTGGTGATGGTGCTTTCTTTTTTGTAAGACAAGAGAATATACTGTTGGACTTCTTCTCTTTTTTTGTGGGGACTTGCAGAGCTGAAGTAGAAGAGTGTCTTGGAGAGTTTGCTGAAGAAGGATTAAGTGCTGCTTCTTCATCTAATAAGGGATCTTCATCGCTATGTACTGAATCAGACGTTCGATGCTTCCTCACTTCTTGTCGATTTGCAAATGGATTTAATCTTCGAAGAGCTATCGGTCGAGAATCTCTAAACATCTTTTGTACAGAAAGAAACGTACTTGATGAGCAATGCAAATCGCTGGTTATATACTATTGGCAGTCCTCTATGTCAGTGGGCTATTTGAATCTTACTCTTTTCCACTTTGTCATACGGTACATCTTTATTTCACGAGTATGTTTTCTGCTACAGACCAATCTAAAGAGAAATTTATAGAAAATGCAAGATTACAAAGAGAAAAACGAGAAGAAGAGCGTACCAAAAAACTGCAACTTGAAAATGAAACTAAAGCCGCTACAACCATTCAGACATGGTGGAGGGGAAGAGAGCAAAGGTCAAAATCTCATGCACAATGCCAAGCATGGTGGCAGTCTTGTATGGAGTCTGACAAAATGTCAATCTTGGATTTCTATCAACTTTTGGGTGTATATTGTATAATGAGTCATCACAATATCTCGCTAGGAGGATCAACTGGATTAAGACAACTTGTAAAACGTCTAACAAGTAACAAATTTAAGCATGCCAACAGCAATATACCTTACTACTGCCTGCTGATTGACATGAGATATAAGCACCAATCCTTAAAATACTTGAAGATTGTTATCATGCTATGTATATCTCAATGTTCATCATCAAATGATACCACTTCCTTTGGACCTGAATTAACCTTTTTGTTGCAATACCTGAATCCAAAGACGTACAAGACCAAGCACATTTTGGATCCTGTGCATGTTATCGATATTCCGGATAAAATCCTACAAAGCATTGGCCAGACTGTGTTGAGAACGACACTATGCCAATTCAATTTACGAGATGCAATGATCCTGTGCGTACAGCAAATCATCAAGTTAGAAGACAGGAGAGATATTGCCAAACTGAATGCCTCAAAACTATGGCTATCCACAATGACTCGATTAACACTATACCCTCTGGAACATGCAGAATCATCCTGGGATTCATTAGATATGCAAACGGCATCCCATTTTTTATGGACCAACACATTGGCGGTACCTTACATTACTTGCCTTATAAATAGCATGATGGCTGAGCGATTAGGCAAACTGGCACTGAGTACAGTGATGCCTTATTTAATAGAGTGCAAGAGCTCTGATTGTTTGGACCGACTAAGTGGGAATGGCAGTCTATTTCTTTTGGCAAATTTGATCGACCTTTGGAACAATGCAGGAAATGCGCTTAAAAATGAAAATGGCATGCTAATCATCGAGTGGGTGAGATATTTTTTCAAGTTTATTGAACCGTGCTTTTCTGATATACAAACACCATCATTTCCTTCTTATCATCCTGTGTTCAAATGGTCAAGAGCTACATGGGGAAACAATATATCAAGTGCCGTTTTTGACAAAGTAATGGTTCAATTAGAATACGCCTGGTCTCGCTCATTCATGGATAAAATATTTGCAGACATTATTCAATTTGAACAAAAGTATCCGCCCAAGAGTATCAAAATCAACGATAATAGCAAACTACCTTTCGTGAAAAAGAATCGATTTGATGGTGGAAGTGGCACTAGTAACATTGGTCTATTCTCCGTTGAAGTTTCTTCGATGTTTTCCATGTATGTACAGCTAGCGCAACTATTTAAACCGCATCGAAAGGTCATATTGTATAGAATCGCATTTACTCCACATTTGATGTCTCAGCTATGGAAACTGATGAATTGTTTTGGCCCTGAAGGCAATATGGTCATTTTTTTGAATGCAGCCAAGCAAACTGATATCAACAAAGAGCCACTTGTGGATATCTTGAAGGTTTTCTGCGAAGCATGTTCGATCGTTTTTCTGTGAGTATTTTATAAAGCTGTTTATGTACAAAAAAAAAAGTTTGTATTCATGAATGATTTAGAACTTTGGACGACATAGATATTTTCACTCAACAGAAACCTTTTTCGCCTTCGACTTTGATTCAGCTGAGCAGCTTCCTCAACCAATTCTACTTTACCCTGATTCAACAACATACTGACATCCCTAGTGAGCTCCCCGCTTCTGCAGTCTCTTTCAAATCAGCCCGTCGTCTTTTGCTACAAATTTTTGATCTGGATTTACGCTACTCTTTCTGTCCACCCAACCACTGGCTTCTACTTTCAAAGATCACTGGTATAAAATCTTTCTTCAGCGCGCTCTTTAATGAGAGCAGTAAAGATTCTCCCTCAGCTGCTATGTTTTTGGAAAAGCTGAAGCAAGGTGATCCTATACCATTGCGAATCTTGCAGCTAATGCCCCATACTGTATCTTTTGACTTGCGATTAAAAATCTTTCGTGAGTGGGTTGCATTAGACAAATATATTATGCCCAAAACAGCAAACAAGCACATTACAGTGAAGAGGTCTCAAATACTAGAAGATGGCTATCAGCAATTAGTTAATTTACCTACTTCTGTTTGGAAGGGTACTATTAGGGTATCTTTTGTCAATGAATTTGGTGTGTCAGAAGCAGGTGTAGATCAAGGTGGGCCTTTCAAAGGTATGTTCTATTGGAGTTTTTTTTTGTAAGTAAATATGCATTGATCAGGTGAATATTTTGTCTAGATTTCCTTACCATGATGATTGCGGAAGCATTTAAGCCAGAATATGGGTTATTTAGCTCAACCGAATCAAACAGTTTTTATCCTAGCGCTACATCGAGCGTACATGGTAGCCACCACATACAATTGTTTGAATTTATTGGAAAAGCCATTGGCAAAGCTTTGTATGAAGGTGTGCTGTTAGATGTGCAGTTTGCCGAGTTTATATTAGCTCGTTTGCTTGGGCGCAATGTATTTTTGGAAGAGTTGAAAGAGTTGGATGAAGAGGTTTGGCGTAACTTGACGTTTGTCAAGCATTATGAAGGTATTTATACCGATTTTACCTGATTATCGCATTTGTGTTGAAGATATGATAGGAAATGTGGAAGACCTATGCTTATCATTCGAAGTTGATGAGCGCGTTTTTGGCAAAGTTGAAACTCGTGAACTGAAATTTGTACGTACTTCACCGTTTGGTGTAAACAAATATCGTATATTAATACTGCTTTTAGAGAGGGGCAAATGCAACAGTTACAAACAGCAGTAAAATTGAATATATTTATCTCATGGCTGATTATAAACTTAATCAAAGAGCAAAAGAACAAACAAAGGCTTTCATCCGGGGCTTCAGAGCTGTCATTTCAGAGAATTGGATTCGATTATTTTCACCTCCTGAGTTGCAACGAATGTTGTCAGGAGAAGACATTGGTATAATTGCGTCGATCAATTAATTGTATTTGATGCTGACTACTGTGTATGATTGTTTTATAGATATCAATGACTTGAGAAAACATACACAATATGATAATGGTTATTTTGACCATCATCCGGTGATTATAATGCTCTGGCAAATTGTTGCTGAATTTAATTCAAAAGAAAAGAGAGCATTCCTTAAATTTGTAACGGGTTGCGCCAAACCCCCATTAGGCGGATTTGAATATTTGCAGCCACCTTTCACAATAAGAATGACTTCTGTCGATTCAAATAGCACAGAGGGCCCGAAATTACTCAAATCATTCTTGAAAATGAACTTGAATAACAAATCTGGGAGATTGCCATCTAGTTCAACATGGTGAGTTGGTCAAAGACGTCTCAATATATGCTAACATTATCATGCAGCTTTAATCTGTTAAAATTGCCAGCCTATGTCAAGAAATCTTTACTTAGAGAAAAGCTCATCTATGGTAATTTTAAAATTCAACATGCCAATGCAATCACATTAACTCGTATCCGAAAAATAGCCATAAATGCCAACAACGGGTTCGAATTAAGCTGATAAATTATATTAAAAGATATTTTCAAGTAAATTTGGAAATTGCTGTGCTTTATTCTCTTCTTAAGTTATCTAGTCTTGCTTGTAGAGCAGCATCATCAGTCGATAAGCCCTCAAATTGAGCGACTCTCTCAGATGCACCAGGTATGGTAGGCTCAGATTGTTTGATTTCGGTAGGCACGGCAGCCAAATCTTGATTGATACTAATCCCGATTTCATCCAAAACTTTATTCATGATTTCATCGCTCTCTTCTTCGTCTTCGTCTTCCTCGAAAGCATCGTCAATAGCATCTCCCATCATTTCGTCCTTCATATCCATCATTTCACTCTCTTTCTCGAAATTCATCATGATACTTTGGATTTGAGGCAGATTCATTTGCCTGTTCATGGATCCCATTGCTTTTGTTGCACCTTTCATGGCTTCAGCCATTTGCTGACTGGAACGCAGGGTCTGAATACGTAAACCAACTGCTTGCAGTTGAGTTTTCATCTGATAGAACTTTTGTACATTTCGGCGCGTGCGAACCAAATCTTTAGCCATCACTTTACACGCTCCCATTTGATTGTTTTTGGCAGATTTTTTGATATCCAAAATAAGCTTTTTTTCTTGCCTTTCAAGCTTTTCTCTCTCTCTATCAAGTTCGCGCTGGGCTTTAGTAATAGCCCTTTGGTGCTGTCGAAGTAACTCGGCTGGTGTTTTTTTCTTACCGAATAAAAATTCCTTTTTATCATCAACAGCAGCTCAAAGTTAATATTACTTTAGTATGGTGCCTATATCTGAATGCCGTACCATTTTATTTTACCAACGAAATGAAAGAGTAAGATGAGAGATACCTGATCACTGAGAAGATATCATGCTTTAAAACAGCGAACAAACGTTACACACATTTCAACAAACGAAGATACAGAACATCAAACGAATATCTGCCAGAGAAACGCCCTGACCTTGATGCCGGTGATTAATAAATTCCAGTATATAATAATACCTTTAGTAAAATACATATACTTAGTAGTTTTGAGCTAAACCCATTAAATCAGAATATTTAACGTGGTCAACATACAGTAAATCGAGAGCTGTTTCTGAATGGCAGTTATAAAAAATGTAACCCTCAACTATCATGACATCGTACATCAAATTGTCCAAATTTACTGCATTTTTTACAATTCTTTTTGAACTAATATATCAATTCCAATAAATGCAACTTACCTGCTGCTGATCCCGGCACAACCCTCATAGTGGGTCTCTTGCTTCTAGTAAGCGCCAATGCTGGGGAGGTGCTTCAAGCAACTGGATCTTTTTTATCTGCTCCTGAGGTCGCTGGATGCTCTCTCAAAACTTTTTAACTGCATGTAGCGATAGGATCAGCTGTTTTAATTCCTTTCCAGTTTGTGGCAGTTCAATATATTAGGAAACGACACCATAGTTCCCGCACAAATAGTTTTCACATTTCAATTTCAATATAAATTATAAATGTTATTTGAGAACCAGTATATAGTAAGTGCGCATAAGTTCATCATAGCTTTAAAGTGTACGGTAGATAATATGTAGAGTACCCACCAAAACACTCACTAAATAGATATAGGAATAAAAAATTGTGCTATTTGTTGTGCCAGTGTAAAGGGCGCAGCGAATTGTGTAAATGTTATATGAAAGAAGTAATAAAGACTTTTTTTTGATGAAAAGCAGATACAAAACTGAAGGCTTTTATTGACATAAGATATGATCTCTATTTATGCTAAAATATATCCTAACTAATATTTACCCACATAACATCTTATGTATGATAGGAAGTGCCAAACGTTATTAAATCACAGCATTTCCAGGAGAGACCTATTCCTCTATTTTACATTAACGAGAAGATTCTTCCAGACACATCCCGCGATCTGATCTTGATGTAATCTTTGAATAAGCCTAGAAGTATGCAAGAGGTTCAATTACAATTTGTAGCTTATTCCTTATTTGTAAAAGAATTATCAACAATTAAATTATGATCTATCCATTATTATTATTAAGTTAGATACACGACATTTGTAGCCTTTATATGCATACAACAATATGGTTTTTCAACAAAGCAAATGATCCGGCGATTTTTGAAAGTGAAGGCAGCTTATAACGTTGCGGTTATGCAAGAAAAGGACACGAAACAATTTTTCATCGAAGAAGAAGATGTAAAATTTTTGCAAGCTCTTGATGAGCTTTTATTATTTTTTATTTTGTTTGTTTATATTGTATAAAGTTTCAATTGTTTGTGGTGTTTTAAAGTTTGTTGATGCACCTGTATCATTTTGATCAGATACAGTGTACCGTGATCACCAAGATCAATGCGAGACTTACCAAGAATTGTTCGAGTTATCTAGAGATATATGCGAGACGTTTCGAGATTTATTCGAGATATGCAAATTACGAGACAGATGCCGAGATTCATCGAGATCGTACCGAAATTCATCGAGACTTCACCGAGACTTATCGAGCCAAGCCCCACCTCCAAGCGAGCCTGATCGAGACGTCTCGAATCTCGACTCGATAAAATCTCGGCTCAATGTAATCTCGACTCGGTTGAGTCTCGCTCGAATAATCTCGACTCGACTTGGCTTGATGCCATACCTAGTTTGATCTAGCGTCTTGTAGTGTAGGGGGTCTTGTCAGACAAGTGCCAAGCCTGATTTCTCTGTGTCTAGTTGCGCAGCAGAACATTTAGTCATACTTGTGCTATTTTTTCCATAAACTTGAATTGTTCAAAAGTGTGCTTGTCTTTGCAAAGCCAGGGATATAGATTTGAAGTGCTTGATTTTTTTATTTTGTTTTTTTTGGTCTACGCAAACTTCAGTGTGTTATTGTCAGAAAAAAGATGAAAACTGTAAAAAACAAAACAATGTTTAGCAATCTCAAACACAAAAACGAGCAATGCAAAGTAATGCATTGGACTATAAGGCACCTTTTGATTATATTGCATAGGTTAGAGCAAGTTTTTGTACTTTTTAGTTTGACATCAGATAAAGGTAAAAGTATTTTTCAAAATTGGAGCGTGAGATCGTCAGGCCAGTTGCAAACATGCAATTACTACCATTAGAAAGCCAAGAGGCACACCATTTAATTAAAGTAAATTTTAATTGTTTTTCTCTTGAATTGAGTAAGCTATGGCTTCTCAAAGCTAATGCTTTTTTCAAAAAAACTACCATTTTTCTTTGATAGCGGAGATTAAATGCGTCCAAAACCAGGAAGAAAACATTCTTTCAAAAACTCCATTTGGACAATTAGAAAACAAAATTACTTCTTTCAGGCAAAATATCATCTTCAGATACTATGCATACCACGGCTGTCAGTCTATGATAATAGCTGTATTTTTGGGCGCTCTACACGATGGTCTTATTTTCATAATCCCCGTATGCTTGTGGAAGGAAATCTGCCTAAAAACTTCAAAAACAGATTAAGAGAGAAAAGTCAATATTTTGCTTAATCAGAGCGCATTTCCAATCTTTCAGATCAAGGAATGGTCTTTTACGATCATTTTCCTCCAATATATGCTATAGTAAAAAGTTGCATTTTTGGGGTCAAAATTGAGGATAATGCATAATCGTTGATTTTGTATGCGTGGATACAAGGAAAAAATTGAAAAAATCCGTCATTTTGCATCGAAAAAAAAATCATGCTCAAACTGCACCAAAATTATATATAATATAGTTTTTCCCAATGGATACTATTTCTGGCGTTTTCAGGGCACTTTTGATTATGAAAATCAATCAAAAAATGGCACACGAAGCTAAAGTTTTTGCTTGTAAGCTGTAAAAAATATCTATCTGGAGATGAATTCAATTCTAGTACTTGACACAACTCTATAAAGTACATTTTATTCATAGTAATATTATCAAGTAGGTGTGGCCCATCGAGTTGGGAACAGAAGAGCATAATAAATGAATACTTTGTCACAATAACCCCTTGTTATTTGTGAATAATTCATAAGTTGCTGATTGCTAGTGACAGGGAAGCCCTATTACCATTGTTGTTTATAATAATGCTTATTTAATGCTAAACATGTAAAATAGAAAGTAAAATAGAGGTTAGGATCGAGGTTGAGGGTAATTTTACTAACAAAAGTTAAGCTTTATAATAAGCTTCTGGTAGATTCCAGGTTCCAGGCACTGTACTATAGAGTATCAAATTCTGAATAGGGGATAACTCGCTATACCAAACATATTTTTGCACACCAACCCGTCCGTTATAACTAGTCCCAACTTTATATTCTTTGCTTGATATTGGATATGATAAGTTAACTCAACAGATGTAACATAAAATGATAATGCGAAGTTATAACAATAGAGATTTTCATTTGCTTGAATATGCTATGATTTTTGAAAAGTTTAATCTTAAATTCAGGGATAAACCCGCCATTGTGTAAATACATAATTAGACGGATACGTACAAATTAATGCCCTACTAAAAATATATGCGCTTTGATAGTTTGATAGTTTGACACTTTGATACTTTGATGGTTTTGCAATTTAGTTTAAACACCTTTGCAGACCTATAGACTTGTCTAAATATTTGAGCTTATTTAGATGTCTATTGTCTAACGAATATATCCGAAATAATTTAACATTTAAATGTTACGAAATCCAAACAATTTTGTATTGTGGCCCGTTGGTGATTGTTCAGTTTCAGGTTCTGCAGTACATGTCGATAGTGTTGGTAAAGAATTTTCATTATATTGAAAAATAGGGTAATAACAAGCCCAAATAGTTATTCATTTGAAAATATCTATCGCTCCTGCACAATAGCTATTTGATCATAAATAAAAAATTAGGGTCGCAATTTTGCATATCATTATAAGATGTTCTCTATTAGGCTTTTTAACATATTAACATATCATTAACATATGTTTATTTAACATACATGATTTCGCATTCAAAAAAATGAATATCAATAGTTTTTGGTTGAAAAAGAAGAAAGTCTAAACTAAAAATGATGATGATTTAAAACATAGCTAATTGATCAGTAAAATACAGTGGGGGAATGCAGCCAGAAAATAGCTCTAGAAAATTGCCATGGTTGGGTTGAACATAGCAGTATCTTCACAAACACTGTGACATTTATCAATGACTTGAAAAAGACTGTAAACTGACTTGACTTTTACCTCTCTTCTCTGACTTCAATTTCATAGCATGAACTGTCATTGCAACACCTGTAACCTTAGTTTTGGAAGCAATAAAAGCTTAGTTAATCACAGGTACAATGCTCACATTGACTTGGTGACAGTGACCCTAGGTGATGGTAAGTGAAGAGCTTTTTATTTTTCACGTAACCTTTTCATTGAAAAAAAAAAAAAAAAAAATAGAGACAGTTTCGATTAGCAGAGTTGATGGAAAGTTTACTTGTCCCAAATGCTCCAGGAAACTTATTTGCCCCACTACACTGAAACGCCACCTTGGCAAGATGCACGATGGACAATACACGACTTCTTCCATAAGAAAAGAACGATTGTATTCTGAAATGGATAATAACGACAGCAACACTGTCAATGCTGGTGATAATAACAACAGCAACGATAATTCCCAGTCTATAATCTTAAGCCAACATCAGATGCAAGCCTCTCACTTGAACATTGATGAATGCGGTTCAAGCTCTTCATCAAAAACAAAATCATTTGTGTGTGACAAGAACACTTCAATATTGTTGGCATCGAGCGCTCTATCACTCCCGAATTCTGAGCAAGAAAAGCGCATCATGTTGGCCAACATTGGAAATTGGGAAGCAATTATGTTGTCGTCACTAAACGTGAAAACTTATCATCTCCTCACCTCTCTAGAAAACATACAAGACGTTCTAGTAGATCAGCCTGTTGGGCAGTGGACGCTTCCAACAATGAATAAAAGTACAACAGGGGAAGGCACAGCTATAAATAGAAATCACTTGCTCCAGCATTTCATGTCCACCAGCCCTTTCTACAAATGCATATCGAGTCATGAATATGTCGAACTTTCAAAAACAGTATGTGAAAGTATCAACAGAGACTGGCTGGTTTTCC
>MU619246.1:333221-367701 GCA_025201805.1 Parasitella parasitica
AAAAAAAAAAAAAAAAAAAAAATAATAGTTTGGAGCTTAATTCTTTTTATGCAAATATAGACTTAAATCACATCAAGTTAAAATATTATTATAGAAGAGATATATATATACTCGTATGAATAGGCAGACTCAATATTTGCAGCAGCAGAAACAACAACAACAACAACAACAACAACAACAACAACAACAACAACAGCAACAGCAACAACAGCAGTTTCAACAGCAGCAAATGCAACATACACTAGTTCAGTCGGCACCAACTGAGCATGCTCAGAAGAAACGCACTGCAAACAAACTAATTTCGAACAACAATAGAAAGAGATCTCATTCATCATCTTCATCTACTTCATCTTCTGGATCCCCTTCTACCAACATTTTCTCGGCAGCAAGTTCATCTGATTCTGGTTCTTCAACAATGGCATCGATAAAAACTACTCCTACAAAGAAGAAGAGAAACTCTTCAACATTGACTAGTAGTGGCACAGACTCGTCTTCAGCAGAAAGCGGTCCCCTGTCCACTCCAATGCTTTCTAAGACATCCTCTTCATTCGCATCGCCTACTATTATTCCTCCTCGATTAACAGCACAGAGAAGCGTACCGGCATTTTTAAACAAACTGTACAAGTAAATGTCTAGTTTTATAAAAAGAGAAAAATCCGTGCTAAAATGATTTATAGTATGGTAGAAGATTTGTCAACAACTGATTTGATTCGATGGTCGAGCGAGGGCACATCATTTATAGGTAAAACTCGAAACTTTTTGTATTTTTTTTTTCAAGCACCCCAGACTAAAAGCATTTAGTCGAAAAACATGAAGAATTTGCCAAAACTGTATTGCCAAGATTTTACAAGCACAATACGTTTGCATCTTTTGTTCGACAATTGAATATGTACGACTTCCACAAAGTGCCTCATCTTCAACAGGGTGTTTTGATTGCTGAAGCAGAGCATGAAATATGGGAATTCAGCAACCCTCATTTTCAAAGAGGTCGTCCTGATCTCTTGGTTCTCGTTACTCGCAAACGCAACAGAGATAGAGATGCTAATGACAGCGAAACCGTTACCTTGTCGTCATTAGCTCAGGATTTAGACGCACTGAAGAAGCATCACTCTACCATTGGCTCAGAATTAAACGATTTGCATCGAGATAACGAAATCTTGTGGCAGGAAACATTGAATGCCAGAGAAAAATATCAGAGGCATCAAGAGGCCATTGAAAAAATATTGCAATTCTTGACAGCGATTTTTGCTAATGACAATTTAGCTATCAGTGCTAGTATGTGAAAAATGCGAATTATTTATTGCAAATGTCTAACTTGCCGAATGTAGATAATTCTGATCTATTACCAAAAGGTCTAATCGAAGAAGCGGCATCGCTAGCTGGGATGACAACGAAATTAGACAATGCCAAGGAATCAACTGCGCCTTTACCTAATTCACTCGCTTCATCTGCGCTATCAAATATTCTGGCATCTGTATTAAGACTCTATTCGGACAACGCTCCACCTAAACAAGAATTCCCTCAACCACCGAATAGCCGCAATACTAGACAGCCATCGACTTCAGCAGCGAAAGAAGCCTCCTCCTTGACGTCTTTGTCTGATGCGCTGTACACTCGTTCACCAAGAGAGAAGAAGGAAGACGAAGCTTCTCCTTCTCTTGTCGACTTTTCAAAGACGTTGAACACAGCCACCCGATCTGCTCAGAACATCACTCAGGACATTGACATGCTGCAAGTCAACATTGAATCGTTAGCTAACGACTTGGGAATTGACCCTAATCAGTTTGACGATGACACTGTCTCTGAACGTTGTTTCCGAGACAATAACATGAGGCTGATGAATGGTAATGACGGTATTAATGCTGCTGCAGGGCCTTTTAAATTATTCAGCGATATCGACAGCGATTTAAGCTTGAATTCGTTCTCTTATAACCTTCAGCCTCCCCCTTCTTCTGTACAATATCAACAACAAACATCTCAACAACAGCAGCCAGAACAATTGGGCAGATCTCAGATACAGCCATACACTCAATCATCTACATCGACCACAAGAAACAGCCTCATGCCTCAAATGCTGCAACAGCAACAGCAACAGTCGCCTTATCCTATCAATTATACAAATGACGATGACTCCAAGCTAAACGGGAATCAGCCTTCCAATGGTAGTTACCGCCAATTCATATCATCTATGAATTATCCAGACTCTTTTGGGCAAAGCTATCCTATTGACTCGGAGGCGTCCAGTTTCACACCTACAACACCTGTTGGCCCACCACCACACAATTTGCAGCAAAATAGAAACTATTTTAATTGTGGAAACAGTGATATGATGGCATCAGTTGATAATGGCGTACCTGTTTCGAGCATTGACAATACTGATTCTTTTAATAACAGCATGATAAACCAACAGTACGCACAAGGAGGCTTTGATAGATCCTCTTTTTATAACGGTATGCCTTCTGGAGAAAGCTATAATGATAAAACTTGAGACTTGGATACCTTTTTTCCTATTTTCACAAATATACATACCCCTAAAGCCTTTCTATAAAAACATTCCCCTCCCCTTTCACACACACACACACACACACACACGCACGCACGCAAAAAAAAACAAAAAAATATACATTTCACCCTCTCTCATAATATCATTCTCTAAAAATTCTATTGCTGTTAAATATTATATTTCTCTCTCTCTTTCTCTCTTTATAAATAGTATATATGCTTCTCTATTTTATATATATATCTTATGAACTTTTTATCATTCTATTTTTGCATATGCCCAGCCGTCCGCTACTCGAGCTCGTGATCTCTAAGTCTATCACTACATGATTTTTGAATATATCGTGTTTGGATTGCAAAGTATACATGGAAAATATTGCCAGTATGTACGCTGATAAACTCGATGCTTCTGGTAATCCTGACCACTTTTTCATCACGAATCATGAATCACAGATTAATAAATCAGAGCATATGTTTTTATCAACTGAATGACAGTCTATTTGTTCAATAGATTATCAGAAACTGATTTGGGTCTTTTGCCGTGTCTTTTTAAGGGTATCTAATTGTCAGATCAGTTTGATATTAGCAATGAACGACCGTGTATAATACATGACCAACAACTGAGCATGCACTGGCCATGCAAATGATGCAAGATGTTGAAGGGAAAAAACTCCTGTGTGACATGCATGTCAATAAATCCACAATTTATGCAAAAAGTTTACTGGTTGGGATGTGCCATATCTCGGATAAAAATGTCTCTTTTTTTTTTTTTTTTTTTTATTTTTTCTTTCTTTTCACTTCTTTCTTTTTTTCTCGGTTATAGCACCAAATACTCTCTTTTTTTTTGTTGTTGTATCCTAAACTTTTGATTTAATGAAAGAGACTGGTAATAAATCATGGGCCTCAGCGATTCCTCGTGCGCAAGGCCTTTACAACCCAGATCTTGAAAAGGACGCATGCGGAGTAGGTTTCATCGTTCATGTTAAAGGCGATCGTTCGCACAAGATTGTCAGTGATGCCAACGATGTTCTATGCAACATGACCCACCGCGGTGCCAGTGGTGCTGATATTAGGGATGGAGACGGCAGCGGTATTCTTACATGTAAGCTGACGACTACAATGCTGCAATTGGCTACCAGACTAACCAACTATGCCTAAAAAGCTATTCCTCATCAGTTCTTTGTCAATGAGACATCGCGAGAACTAGGCATCACTCTGCCCCAAGAGAGCCATTATGCTGTTGGCAACTTGTTTATGAAAGATGTCGAGGAATGTCAACAAGTCTTTGAAAAATTAGCCGATGCATTGGGCTTGAAAATCCTTGGATGGCGTAAAGTGCCAGTGGATCCAACTATTCTAGGCCCCAGCGCCAAAGCAAAGGAGCCTACCATTTTTCAACCCTTCATTGTGCTCAAGAATGCGGATGAGTTTGATGAAGGCTACTTTGGGCGCCAACTGTACGTACTGCGCAAGCACGCTACTCATACACTCACCATGAAAAAGTGGTTTTACATCTGCTCGTTGTCCAACAAGATCATCGTTTATAAGGGCCAATTGACTACAAAGCAGGTGTTTATGTACTACTACGACCTGGCCAATGTTCAATATACCTCTCATTTGGCTTTGGTGCACTCTCGCTTCTCTACAAATACGTTCCCTTCATGGGATCGTGCTCAGCCTATGCGTTGGTCTGCACATAATGGCAAGCTTTTTTTTTGGGGGCGGGAGGGGGGAATTAATTGAGTTTACAATGTTCGTATTAGCTAATTTGTCTCCAATTTCTAGGCGAAATCAACACTTTACGTGGTAACAAGAATTGGATGAGATCGCGTGAAGGCGTCATGACGTCTGACAAGTTTGGCGAGGAGCTGGATTTGTTGTATCCCATCATCGAAGAAGGCGGCTCTGATTCTGCTGCGTTTGACAACGTGCTGGAGCTGTTGGTTGTTAATGGTGTCTTGACCTTACCAGAGGCTGTCATGATGATGGTTCCCGAAGCCTGGCAGAACAAGCCTGATATGAATCCCAAGAAAAAGGCATTTTACGAATGGGCTGCCTCGTTGATGGAGCCCTGGGATGGTCCTGCTCTCTTTACCTTCTCTGACGGGCGCTATTGCGGTGCCTCTCTTGATCGTAACGGTCTGCGTCCTTGTCGTTTCTATTTGACATCGGATGACATTATGGTATGTGCTTCTGAGGTTGGCACTGTGTTTGTCGAGCCAGAAACAGTCGTACAAAAAGGTCGCCTTCAGCCAGGTCGAATGTTGCTTGTGGATACTGTCAAGGGCATTATTGTCGATGACACTCAACTCAAGCTTGAGACCGCCAACAAAAAGCCCTTTGTTGAGTGGGTCAAAAACAACAAGATCGATTTGCAAGACGTTGTGGCTGCTACGCAACACACGGTCAAGCCTATTCAGCTGGATGAAACTACCATCAGCACTGACCCTCGTTTGAAGGCGTTTGGATATACACTGGAGCAATTCAACTTGCTAATGCTGCCCATGATTTCCAGTGGTAAAGAGCCTGTTGGTTCCATGGGTAACGATACTGTTCTTGCTTGTTTGTCTGAACAGCCCCGTCTCTTGTACGAGTATTTCCGTCAACTCTTTGCTCAAGTGACAAACCCCCCAATCGATCCTATTCGTGAAGAAATCGTCATGTCGCTTGAATGCTATGTTGGCCCAGAGGGCAATATCCTTGAAATGGACGAGTCCCAGTGCCGCAAATTAACCTTGGCTTCCCCTATTTTAAAAATGCAAGAGCTGGAAGCTATCAGGTGCATGTCCAAGCTATTTTCCGATTGGAAAGTGGCTACTATTGATATTACATTCAGTAAGGCAGATGGCGTGCAAGGCTATATTAACGCCCTGGAGCGTATTTGTGAGCAAGTGTCTCTTTCTATTGACCAAGGTTACAAGGTGGTTGTCTTGTCTGATCGTGCTGTTTCCCCTAGCAGAGTCTCCATCTCTTCTCTTATTGCTGTTGGCGGCGTTCATCATCACCTGGTTCGAAACAAGAAGCGTAGCAGGGTGTCCATCATGGTTGAAACTGCTGAAGCTAGAGAGGTGCATCATTTCTGTGTGCTTTTAGGCTATGGCGCTGATGCTATCTGTCCTTATCTTGCGATGGAGTCCATGATGAAGCTTCACCGCGAGCGTGCTGTTCGTGCTGAGCTTACTGTGGACAAACTCATTTACAATTACATAGATGCTGTAAATCATAGTATTTTAAAGGTCATGAGCAAAATGGGCATTTCTACCTTGGCCTCTTACAAGGGCGCCCAAATCTTTGAAGCACTTGGCGTCGATGACACTGTCATCAGCCGTTGTTTTGCTGGCACTGCCTCTCGTATTAAGGGCGCTACATTCGATATATTTGCACTGGACGCTCTCACCTTGCACGAGAGCGCCTGGCCCACACGTAACCTTGTTCAGCCTGTAGGTCTCCCAGAATCCGGTGAATATCACTGGCGTGATGGTGGCGAAGCACATATTGCCGAGCCTTCAGGCATTGCCAACTTGCAAGACGCTGTCCGTCGCAAAAATCAAGATTCGTATGACGCCTATGCTAAAAATGCGCATTCTGCTATCAAGAAATGCACACTTCGTGGCATGCTTGAATTCAACTTTGAAGGCTGCAAGGAAATCCCCATCGAGCAAGTTGAGCCATGGGACGCCATTGTAAAGCGTTTTGTTACGGGTGCCATGTCTTACGGCTCCATATCTTGGGAGGCTCACACTGCATTAGCTGCTGCCATGAATAAGCTGGGTGGTAAATCCAACACTGGAGAAGGCGGTGAAAAGCCGGAAAGATCCCAGAGAGAAATCGACGGTGTCACCCTTCGTTCTGCTATTAAACAAGTTGCTTCTGGTCGTTTTGGTGTTACAAGCTTCTATCTATCTGACGCAGATGAGCTGCAAATCAAAATGGCTCAGGGTGCGAAGCCTGGCGAAGGCGGTGAATTGGCAGGCCCAAAGGTGTCTGAGGAAATTGCAAGTACTCGTAAGACGACTCCTGGCATTGGGCTGATATCTCCACCTCCCCATCATGATATTTACTCGATTGAAGATTTGAAGCAATTGATCTACGACCTCAAATCTGCGAATCCTCGTGCTCGTATCTCCGTCAAGCTGGTGTCTGAAGTAGGCGTTGGCATTGTCGCTGCTGGCGTTGCCAAGGCAAAGGCCGACCATATTTTGATTGCGGGTCATGACGGCGGTACTGGCGCTTCACGCTGGACTGGTATCAAGTATGCTGGTCTTCCGTGGGAACTGGGCCTTGCAGAGACTCAGCAAACATTGGTACTGAATGATTTGCGTGGCCGTGTTATTGTTCAGACGGATGGCCAAATCAAGACGGGCCGCGATGTTGCTATTGCTTGTTTGCTCGGCGCTGAAGAATGGGGGTTTGCTACCACTCCTCTTATTGCTCTTGGCTGCACCATGATGAGAAAGTGTCATTTGGTAAGTTGAATGAACTTGGATGGCATCAAATTATAGATATTCATCCCTCTCGGTTATGATTTAGAACACATGTCCTGTTGGTGTTGCTACCCAAGACCCCGAGTTGCGCAAAAAGTTTGAAGGTAAACCTGAGCATGTTGTCAACTTCTTTTACTACGTTGCAGAGGAAGTACGTTCCATCATGGCTAAACTTGGTCTCCGCACTATCAACGAGATGGTGGGACGTGCCGAGTATCTTAAAGTGGAGGAATCGCTTCGTACATTCAAGACTGCCAATATCGACCTAACCCCAGTGCTGACTCCTGCTAGCACCCTGCGTCCTGGTGCCGCTACCCACAATGTCAGTAAGCAAAAGCACAAGCTTCATGTGCGTCTTGACAACTATTTCATTGATGAAGCTGAATCTGTATTTTCTGGTGCTGAGAGGACCGTCAACATTGATGCTCAAGTTGTAAACACTGACCGCGCTTTAGGCGCCACTCTCTCATACAATGTTTCAAAGCGCTTTGGTGAAAAAGGCTTACCCGAAGACTCTATCCATGTGTCTCTCAAAGGCTCTGCTGGCCAGTCAATGGGTGCTTTCTTGGCTCCTGGCATATTTTTTGAGCTTGAAGGTGATTCCAACGACTATGTTGGTAAAGGTCTCTCTGGTGGTAAACTTGTAATATATCCTCCCAAGTGCAGTAAATTCAAGTCAGAGGAAAATGTCATTGTTGGTAACGTATGTCTTTATGGTGCTACTAGTGGCAAGGCCTTCTTTAGGGGTATTGCTGCTGAACGTTTCTGTGTTCGTAATTCTGGAGCAATCGCTGTTTGTGAAGGTGTTGGTGATCACGGCTGCGAATACATGACTGGTGGTCGTGTCGTTATCTTGGGTTCTACCGGTCGTAACTTTGCTGCCGGTATGTCGGGCGGTATTGCTTATGTGTTGGATGTAAATGGTAACTTTCGCAACTTGGTTAATACTGAACTTGTATTTTTGGAATCTGTGAACGACGACGAACGTATTTCCGAGCTGCGTGATCTCATTGAAGATCATCGCCATTACACTGGTTCTGAAGTTGCTGATCGCATTCTCAAGAACTTCAATCACTACCTTACAAAGTTTGTTATGGTTATGCCCAGAGAATACGGCGAGTTATTGAAACGTGAGCGTCGAGCTCAGGCTGAACCCAATTACGAAAAAAAGATGTGCGACGATGTGGCCCACACACACAAGAAGAAAGAACCTAATGTTGAAGATGTTGAGGATAGTGTTCTCACTGAGGAAGAAATCTTGAAGCGTCGTGAGAAACTCGACAAGCTGAGAGGTTTTATGAAATACAAGCGTAAAGCTGACCCTTATCGTGATACTAAAAAGCGGCTTGGTGACTGGAAGGAAGTCAATGTTCGGCTTACTCGTCCTCAACTCCATGAACAAGCTGCTCGTTGCATGGATTGTGGTGTCCCTTTCTGTCAATCCGACACGGGCTGCCCCATTGGTAACATTATTCCCAAATGGAATGAACTTGTTTACAAGGACAATTGGAAAGAGGCTCTCGATCGTCTTATGATGACTAACAATTTCCCCGAATTCACGGGTCGTGTTTGGTAAGTTGATCTTTTTATTTCATTTCTTATTTTGAAAACACCGTGTACTCGGCGTTGAGTTGACTGGTAGATCGACATTATTCAGGGGTAATGTCCTTGACCTTGCTCAATTCTGCATCTTTTTTACAAAAATACTTGACTGATTTCTATTTTTAAAAAAACTACAGTCCTCAGCCTTGTGAGTCAGCTTGTACTTTGGGTAAGAGCTTGAATCACTTGATGGCTAAAAGACTAACACCATCGTTTCTGTGTACTTAGGCATTAATGAGCCACCTGTTGCTATCAAAAGTATTGAATGCGCCATTATCGATTATGCTTTTGATAAAGGGTGGATTATCCCTAATCCTCCTGCTGTCCGTACTGGCAAGCATATATCTATTATTGGCTCTGGTCCTGCTGGCCTCGCTGCTGCCGATCAACTCAACAAGGCAGGTCATTTCGTCACCGTCTATGATCGTAACGATCGTATTGGCGGTTTATTAATGTATGGCATTCCCAACATGAAGCTCGACAAAGCAATTGTTCAACGCCGTGTTGACCTTTTAGCAGCTGAAGGTATCAAATTTGTTCCCAATGCTCATGTTGGCGTGGACGTGGATGTAAACCAAATCCGTGATCAAAGTGATGCTTTAATCGTTGCTACTGGTGCTACCTGGCCCAGAGACCTTCAAATTCCTGGCCGTGAAGCTGATGGCATTCATTTTGCCATGGATTTCTTACAAACCAACACAAAGAGTTTGCTGGATTCAGGGTTAAAAGATGGCCATTATTTATCAGCTAAAGACAAGCATGTTATTGTTATTGGTGGTGGTGATACCGGTAACGATTGTATTGGAACCTCGGTTCGCCATGGATGTAAATCTGTCGTCAACTTTGAGCTGCTTCCTCAGCCTCCCAATACTCGCTCTGACGACAATGCCTGGCCACAGTTCTCTCGCATTTTTCGTGTTGATTATGGTCACTCGGAAGTACGAACACACTTTGGAAAAGATCCTCGAGAATATTGTGTCCTCTCCAAGGAATTTGTGGTTGAGAATGGCGTGGTCAAGGGTATTAAAACTGTTCGTGTTGAATGGACAAGGGGTGACACTGGTCGCTGGTCAATGGCCGAGGTAGAAGGCTCGGAACAAGTATTCGAGGCTGATCTTATTCTTCTCTCAATGGGCTTCCTTGGCCCTGAAAATGCCATCATAAAACAGTTACAAGTCAAGCAAGATGGTCGTTCCAATATCGAGACCTTGAAGGGTCGCTATGTGACATCCGTTGCTGGCGTCTACGCCGCTGGCGATTGCCGTCGTGGCCAATCTTTGATTGTATGGGGCATCAATGAAGGCCGCATGTGTGCTCGTGAGATTGACTCGCATTTCATGGGAAATACTTATTTGCCAGTAGCTGGTGGTATCAACAAGCGTATTGCTGTTCAAGTCTCTGCATAAGTCATATCTGTACATTTTGAATAAACTAGTTGTGTTATAATGTAAATAAATAAAATATTATTTCAAAGTTTATCCAGGATAGATGTATCATCGGTTGGGGGATATTGAATTGAAAAATAATGGGCTTGATCGGATCTAAATATGCTAAAGTTGTTCTAGTAGGATTTACAGGGCTATTTTTTTCAATAAGCATCAAAAGAAGCTACTTTTGGACATTGATCAAAACATTTATATGTGCAGCAGTTATTATTAATGAAATCATAATTCTTCACAAGTTGGACCAATACTTTTATCTATTTAATTGTTCCATAATACTTGAAGTTTGGTTACATATGGCCTGAGACTTTCATCCGCCACAGTCGAAGCCTATTAGTGATTATATGCAATTCTGATATGAAGATCATCTGACAACTCTTTAGATATCAATAAAAAAAAAATATGGATACCAATGTTGTTGCCAAATAGCGCCAAGTCCACGCTAAGTTTTCCAAGCTAGATCTCAGTTCTACGGTCATTTTAGCAAAAGCTATGATAAATATTGAAAAAGTGAAATTGGTTTTGCAGACAACTTTTGATAAACACATGCTCGGATAGCTTGATGATCTTGCCTTGTTTTAATGAAGCACAAAACAGGTTTGACTTTGAACTCTACAAGTAAAGTAGTGGGATATGTCTTGATATAATTAAGATCTGTAGAGACTCATAGAAGTTTATTATATGATATCGAAAAGTACTCCTCTACTATTATCTTAGAGCTTCTTGGTATTTAGCGAGATCACGAAATTGCGATAAAGAAGATAGCCGAGTCAAGTATGGGAGCTTGGAAAAAAATCGACCTATTCAGCAGCAAAACCAATACAATGTATTTTATAATTACAGCAGTGTAAGCTATCTGGTTTTTTTTTTTTTTTTTTTTTTTTTTTTTTTGGATACACCGTGTAAAATGCTTATCAAACAAAGTCTATCAACAAACTGTACGTACAATGTAAATATAGTGCAGTCGTTAAATAATTGCAAACTAGATTTATTCGGTTATATTAAGATATGCTATGGATGATGTTTTATACAGATGGTTACAAAAGCATTGAAGAATTCGCATACAAAGTTCTTAAGTAATTACAAATCAGCACCAGGTTGGCCTGGCCAAGCAGGCTGGTCTGAGCCATCAAATTCGCCATAAAAGCGATTTGATTCTACAACTTTATGTTGAGTGCCGCCAATAGGGGCATCGCATTCAGGACATTTGGATACTTCAGTTGCACCGCCGCAATCGCCGACGTAATAAGGATGTTGATTTTGACAGACAAACCATCGACCGCCCACCATGTTATGAATAGCATGAAGTCTAGTTTCATCATTCATTGCGCTAATGATTTGCTCGCGTTCATGAGGCGTCAATTGCTGTCTCTCCTTTTCAAGGCGCATCTTGATCTTGTTGACCAGATTGATTTCAGTCTTGATGTATTGGTTATATCTGAGTGCTGTGTAGATTGTCTTTTGGCAAGAGGGACAGTCCCACACCTTGACAGCTGTATGCTCGCCGTTCTTTGCTTGGTTTTGAAAGTAATTGTCAAGGCCTTCAGATGAAAAGACTAGAATCAAATAAACAAACACGTTGAGACGGTGGTGCGCCCCCCTTTTTTTTTTTCAAGATAATGAAACTTACCGCATCCACATTCAGGAAGCATGTAGACTTTTTCGTCCCTGTCAAATTCAGAGAGAGTACGTAAAGTAATCGAACATTGGAGATCACCGTTGCATTTGACGCAGGGAGGGCATGGCTCGCCACAAAGACCAGAGCATGTATGGCTGCAAGGAGATTAGTACCGAGTGCAATGTAACATGTGTGTTTTGTATACTCACGAGCAGTTCAGTAGCTTTTTACACGGTTTGTTGCAAGGTGGCCGATCACAGATTTCAAAGCATTTTTTGTTGCACTTGTAGTGTTTGCAGACGTAAGGACATTCACTGATGCAGCGAATACAATCTCTGAAACATTCACGACTACACTTGTATCCATGAGAACAAACATAATTACACTTTTCGGTACAGCGTTCGGTATGATCGTCAGGGTTTCTACACCCTTTAGCGCATCTATGTCCACAAATCAACTGCTTGGAGCAGCTGGCTGTACATTCACTACGTCGATGGGAATGATCTTCGCCACACTAATACAATAAATGTTGGGCAAATGTCGCACAAAAAGACACAAAGTAAGAAGAAAAAGAAAAGAAAGCTTACCATGTATTGGCATTTATGACCACATTCCAATACGCCATCGCAGACATGTGTACAAATGGGCTCGACGCCACACTGACTCATGACAGTATGGCCACAGGGTAGCTTGATCTCAGTTTGGACTTGACATACCATCCTCTTTGCCCTTTTCAGCTGGCAACACTTTACCATCGTTTCATGCTTACATTTAAAAGTAAACGGCACCTGCTCTTGACACTCTACGAGATCTAAATTCTGCAGCTCGTGACATATGCCTACATGATTATGCCCGCAGCTCAATTCCACAGTTGTTTCGACAGAACAAGGAGGGCAAAAGCCAGCCTTAAAGCATTCAAAGCACTTCTTTTTGCATGCGTGAGCACAGTTGGAGGGTCGTGGACGATTACAAGGCTCTTGACAGATAATTTGATCATGACCGCCAAAGTGGCATTCCTCTTTACAGACATGTCCATCGCTCATTAGCGTGGCGCAAGGCTGCTGACAGCCACCATTCTTCATCTTCAAGAAATCTTGCCATTGACCAGCAAACAAAAAGTCTCCGTGCGTGAAGCAAGTTAGTTGAATAGCAGGGCCAAACAGTTCTTTCTCCTTCATGAAACCGGCAAAATCATTCCAGCGGTAATGGACACGGTCCTTACCGGGCTTACCGATGATATACAGTCCGTATTTTGCACGAGTCAAGGCACGAGTAATGTTGTCGTAGCTGGATGCTGAGTGGCCAGGTGTAGCTGTAGAGACAATGGCAAAGTTGTTTTGACGACCAGTGTACTGCTCAACAGTGTCAAGGTCGATTTTGGCTATGTTTTTAGTGAAACATGTGCGTTTGGGGATTTCCTCCCGCAGAAGGTGACGGATCAGGTACTTTTGCACAATAGATAGAGTCAAGATAGTGATGCCTGTGATTGTATACTGCTGCTGGCTTAGATAGACGGCGAGGCTTGCAACGTATCGAGCCTCATCCACCTCGGCATTGTTGACTTGAGAGTGCAGAAGCTTGGAGTAATAGTTGTCAACGGTTGTATCATTGCTCGCTTGATAGTCCACATAAAAGGCTCGTTGTGTAATGCCATACAACGCCTCCAGATTGGGGTTTTTGCCATCCACCATATTGTCGTTGTAGGTGATCATAGGCGCGGTAATAAGAGCTGAGGATTCCATGGTCTTTTTAGTGCTGTTGAACTTGTCGATGATGCTAGCAACATCAGAGTGCATGCGCCATTGCTCTTCCAAGAGAGTCATATCGCTGTTCGATCCCTTCCAACGCTCAAACAAAGAGACATCGAAATTACGAGGGTTACCGGCCAATTCAGGATTTGTAATTCGAGGCTTGAACAAGTTGTCGCTTGTCCCCAAAAGGACTAAATGCTCGGTTCGGGGGCCCAGAATAGTAGATACGATGGTTGATTCTAAAATTTCGGACGCTTCATCGACAATAACGCTACGAGGCCATAGCGTAGAAACCCAATCTCTGTTGGCAGCAGCAAAGTCTGCCGTCATACCAATAATGCGGTTGAAGCGACACAAATAGGTCCATTTCTGAATCAGCATTTCATCATAGGATTGTGCAGTCTTGAGCTGCTGCTGGAGCACGTCTTCAATTTCGTTATCAATAGCGGATACAAGCACCTTGACCAGATTGTTGATCAGCTGACTTTTCATCTCGTCAGCAAGGCTCCAGACTTGGTCTGGGTGGACTCGTCGCCATACATGAAGAATGGAGGAGCGAAGCTGCTCACCTGAAATAGCTGAACTCTCAAACGGCCACTTTGTAGCAGTGCTCAAAGACAAGATCTGTGGAGAGTTGGATGCAATATAGGTAAAGCGGCTGCGGATCATATTGATGTCATTCATTGGCATTATACCGCGACCGCCTCTTTGCAGATACGAGTTTTCCAGCGTCCACTGAGCATGGTTGATGTCTGCCTGAGAAAGCTTTGCTTTGGAATAGTGCTTAGTTAGCCTGTCATTGCACGCCCATGCGTTCCAAAGCACCAAATTATTACGATTGTAGGGCTCCGTACTGGAAAGAGGGTGCTCTAGATTATAGCCCTTGTTTAGGGCAGCAAGGTAAGCGGGAGGGATCGCAGAGGAAAGGATGACTGGGCTGTGAGCAGTTATCTTGGCACGTTCTTGCAACAGAGTGTGCAACTTTGCTTGATGCAAAGTCAATTGACGCTCCAAATGCTGGAACTGGCGATAATTGTTGTCAGAGATGTTGGGAGCAGCAAGGAGAGTAGCTTGTTTGGTCTTCAGTACTTGGTCATGGGGCTCCCTTCCAAAACGGACCATATCCGGGATCTGAACGACAGCGCTTTTCAAAATGTCATCCAGACAAGATTGGGTCTTTGTAAGGATAAGGATAGGTTGATGAAACAGACCAGCTGTCAGAGCTTCATTCATCAACTGGGCCAGCTTGGATGCCAAGAATGTCTTTCCAGTGCCAGGAGGGCCAGACACAACAGCAATGCGGTGATTCAGCACAAATTTGACAGCCCTCAACTGACTAGGAGACAGGCTATACATGGGAAGACGTCGTGAAGCAGACGTTGTTGGGTCCAAATGAGACGGAGGCGATGGCCAAATGTTGTCGCCTGGTTTAGCACGATAGTTGCCTGCTCTGTTCATGATGCAGGAAATATCAATGTCAGCATTGGCAAGGTAGTCTGGTGCGGCATCGTCGTTGGTGATCGCAGCCTTTCCATGGTTCTCTTCGTCCCAGCAAGTGAGTTGAGCCTGAGTAAAGACGTTCTTGGCAGCCAGCACCCTTGGCGTCAGAACAGAAGACCAATGCTTCTTTTCAAACTTGAGATGTTCCGTGTAAAGCCACTTGAGAACTGCTTTGGTAGACAAGGCATTGATGTTTGAAGTGACAATAGTGTATCTATGGCTCCAGTCTAGCTTGTGGATATCATCACGATCAATATGGATAGATACTAGACGCAACTGTTGACCGCTGTTTGAAATCGAGCTAGACGCACGCACAGCCTGACCCATCATCGATATTTCAGCTACTTGTTTCTTGACAGAGTGGCGATCTGAAGGACTGACAGCCGCATGGTTTTCAGGAAGAATAAATACCAGAGAGCCTTCCTCGAAATCAGAGACAATGTGGTCTGTGGCAAGAGCAGGACCTAGTTTAAACACGATACAAGGGTCGGACGTTTGAAAGGAAAGCGTACTCGCAATAGCCATGGTCTTTTCATAGACAGAGCACTCAGGAATCGAGATGCTACTTGAACTTTGTCCCTTGAACAGCTCCTTGATGATGCGCTGAACAGGGCCGACTAGTTCATCGCGCAGCATGAGGAAATGATACAAAGTGTAGGCTGATATGTCAACATTGGGCCATGGATTATGCAGTTTGTTGGTAACACTAATCTCCTTTTTGCTTTCATAGTCTTCTAGAGGCTTCAGCTTCTGAATGACTTCAGTGACAACTTTATCAGCTACAGGCAACGAAGGTAGACTGCGATCCAAATCGCCCTTGCTGGATAATGCGCCGCTGCCTTCTATTGAATTGGCCTTCAGCAAATGAAGCTGCTTAAGGAACTCAGTGTTCATGTCTTGGCTCGTAATGCTCTGAGCACTTTTGTAGATTTGCAAAATATCCTCCATGGGCAAATCCTTGTAAATTTTAGGATAGAAGCGAGACATGGTTACAGAGAATTGAAGAATGACCTTGATGTCGTCGGGTAGTGTAGCATGGCTTTTAGTGAAGCGCACAAAGTAGAAGAGAAACTGCTCCCAGTGAAAGTGTATTTTGCGCGCTGTCTCTAGTATCGACAAATTAGCCTCGTATTCCATCACAACTGTCAGTGCCTGTAGCAAAAGTCCAAACGACCGAAACGACAAGTCTGCAAGCGACCTCTGAAGTACTGTGTCAATTTTCTTTTGGAATGAATTGACTACGTTGCGAATGTTGAATTTGGTGATGACAGAATAAAAGCAGTGCATCCATTCTCTGTCTGTGGGTGTGATTGAATACGCCATGGGTGCCGAATGGTGGTAGCTGTTGGGTGCCATTGGTATGTAAGCTTGAGGCATCATTACAACAGGAGCCATGTGTTGCATTGACTGGTGGCCCATGACATTTCCTGGTACCCACATTTTTGCCTGTGATGGCTGTGGTGGTAGTTGCGGTTGCTGTATCTGCTGCTGTGGATATGCTCTTCTATTCTCAGAGGCCCAGGCAGGCATTTTAGGGTCTGATTGGTTGGTCTGCGCAGGCGAATCCCTACCATTCAATGAAGAGTGGAAGGGCGAGTGTACGTCGTGATTGCTAGCAGAAAAAGACTGATTTTCTATCGTGACCCAGGCAGGAGCTGTTGTTCTGTCGTTCAAGACATCAGCGTACGACTGTTTGGGCTGATTGTAGGTGGTGGCAATGTTGTCACCAGATGCTCCCTTCTCAAAGGTCGTTGCGGAGACATCGTCGCTTGTTTTTGGTACAGCTTCTTCTGAAAAGAAAGCACTTTGAGAGAGCCATTCCGTTTTCTTCTTATTCTTTGAATCAACAAGCTCCACGTCGACGCCTTCCCCCCAAGAATCGATTGCTTCTGTTTTGAGATCTTCAAACTTGGTGACAGCCGGCTTGAATTTTACAGACGTAAGCGAGTCTACAGTGCCGTCTCTCGACCTATGTTTAGAATTTGTGGTTGATGTTGATATGTTGGGTGTGATGGACCCTGTATAGCCTTCGTGGGTGTTGTTGCTGTCAGATGACATTGATTTTGTGGGAACTTGTTTACTGCTGGCATTGGCATTGGCATGGCTGGCGGGAGGGGTATAATCGTTCTTTGATGGTTGTGCCGTAGATCTATCAAGATGTTGGCGTTCAAGTTTACATTACAGCATATCAATACATACGCTTGAGAAAGACCGTTCATGCTGGATGGTATTTCGGAATGGCTACAAACGCCAACGAGAATTGGTATACACAATACATGATTAGAACAAGGGGGGAAACTTACGGGCTTCTTGGAAGTGATGCTGGCCGACTAGTAGATTTTTTTGAGGTTATTTGTGGCACTAGATCGTCCATGGACGTAGGCATAGTACGACGACTTTTTTCCAACGGCTTACGCGGCTGCGAGGCTCTAGTTATGGAATGCAGCGTCGACTTGGACAAGATGGCTTCCTTTAGTTCAGAAAAGCCGTTCATTTCTGCTTGATGTTTTGAGATGGAAGCAACAAGTCCTTGAAAAATATTAAAGATATATCGGAAAAGAACAAGACACCATCCTGCTACCGTGGCAAGGTACTACTACCTACACAAAGCCTGTGGGGCCAGACAGTCACCTCCGTTATCACCACATTGTTCCTACATTGCCTTTGCAAGCGATTGGCTCCTCACAGAAAAAGAAATGTCAATCACCTTTCAATTCGACGTAAAAAGACAATGCAAAAAACAGGGAGCAAACAGGGAGGCCCAAGTGCAAGGAGAGCATGCAATGGTCTCATCGGCCTGATATAATATAGCGTGTCTGACACCTAATTATATACATTTGGAAAATTGGAAAAAATTAAGCTTTCTTCTTCTTTGGAACCAAAACAGCCAAAGACCAAAGATTTTTTCTTACAGGCAAGGTTTTATAATAATTTTAGAGTAGTGGCCTGTTATCATGTACAGAGACCATCGAAAAAAAAAAAAAGTCTTATGATGGGAACAAGGCTATAACACATGTATACAATAGATAGAACAAAAGAGATATACCATGTCTTTCTACAAAAACTACTAGTTCAACGCAGCAGATCTGTGAGGCCACACTGACCCAAGATTTCTTTATACTGTATATAAAATATTGGCAATCATTGTGTGATGTTAATTTGAAGCTCCCCTTTTCCCAGATGTCTGTTACTATAAAAAGATCACAACATCATTTCTTGCTTTCTTTTTTCTTTATTCCCTTTCTACAAAAAAAAAATAAACAAATAATACCAAAGCCAAGGATGGGACAGCACACTAGCAGAGACCACGCACCTTTGACATTTGGCTACGTTAACCATGCCGGTGAGGAAAATGAAGATGTCAATGAATCTCTTGAACATTTCGGTGGAAATCAAAAAGACTTTGTGTTGGCCAACCCCCATTTGTACCAATTACAGACAATCTGTAACGAATGCAACACAATGAAAGCAGTAAGCGAGGTGGTAGTCTCGCTGACCGGGACGGGCGAATCATGCTCTAAATGTCAGAAGCAAAAGAGATTGTCATTGGTCCGCAAAGACTTGGCAGAGGATTTAGAGTACATTGACCAAACGTACTACCCAGAGTTGGTGCATTACAACAATAACACAGCAGAACAGGATCCTATGGAAAAAGAGCTGCTGCAGTTTGAAGGGGACAGCGAAGATGGGTCCCAGCAGTGGTCCAGATTAACAATCGGCGAAGTGACTCCTGGTGGCACCAAAAGACGACCAAGACGCTTAACAGGCCCCTCGATGGCTGTGGATCTCTCTGCTAGATCACTTGTGAAACTGAGTCCAAGCATCGGCTATCTGGATAGTCTGACCAAGCTCAATCTGTAAGTTTTCTTTGTTTATTTATGTGATGGCTCCCCTATTCATGTGCTTGTTTAAACAACAGTTCAAACAATCAAATGACAAGCTTGCCACGAGAACTCGGCTACCTCAAGAACCTGCGAGTGCTAAACATATCCAATAATGCTATCGATGAGGTCCCGGATACAATTGCGTTTCTAACCAAACTCAAAGCATTGAACGTAGCCCACAACAAGCTTGTACAACTCCCCTCTTCCATTGGTCAATTACCTAAATTAGTTATCATCATTGCAAACAACAACAATCTCGCCTCTCTTCCCCGCGAATTCTCGCATTTGGTTAACCTCATTTCGCTCAATGTCTCCAGCAATCCACTCAGGTCGTTGCCTGCCGAGATTGCTGCTTTAAGCTCACTCCGCAAACTTCTCACCGAGGATTGCGCCTTTGAAGAAGAATACACTTATGGACTAAAGCATGATCCACCTTCCCTGTTTGAGACTTGTGCTCGTATTGCCGTTCGATCTCAAACGAACATTCCCAATCAACTTGCTGACCACATCAAAGACTACATATCGCGTGCAGACACCTGCTCATACTGCCAAGGTCCGTTCTTTGAGAACTTCGTCACTCGAGCTCGTTTCATAGAGAGACGGGCTGGCCATCCCATGGCATTAGAATATACATTGTGCTGTGCCCATTGGACAAACGAGAAAGATAGATTGCTGGCCATGTTTTCTCAACAACCCACAAGTGCCATTACCAAGGGCAATAGAATTGATATGGATGGCTTGAATGATGCACCCACAACGTCTCGACATCGAGCCTACAGCGATACCAGCAACTCTTATTATAGACCACCCACGATATCTACACCCTCTCCTCTTTCGAGAAGATCCAACTCGAATGCTTCTGATTGCCCTCCACCAAGTTGCCTCGCAACGGATTATTTCTCCTTAACTACACCTATTTCATCGCTACTTAAAAACCAACCAGACTTGCCTGCTCTCCCAACGACTGAAGAACCGACAAGCTACTTATCACCCCCTTCCCCTTCATCTCCTTCCATGCTTTCGCCTACACAAAGAAATCGACCTCGTGCAGCTTCTGCAGCCTCTGTCACCAAACGACTCACCAACTTTATTCGTTCCAATAGCACTGCTTCTACTAATAGATCTCGTAGCGCTAGCAATTCATCCACCACATCTTCTTTACGCTACGAAACAGTAACATCCTCAAGTACAACAACAGGATTGCGTGACTGGGCAGATACCATCCAAATTGCTGCTGCTGCCAATGCCGCCGCCACCGCTGCTGCTGCTGCTGCTGCTGCTGCTGAAACTATTCCACCTCATGATCAATTCATTCATGTTCTAAAGACCCAACATCAACTCCAGCATCAGCTCCAGCATCAGCTCCACCATCGCCATTTTGCAACTGAATTGTCGTCAGAAACATAAACTTGCTGTATCAGCAAGTTTTTCTTGTATATTACTATTTTCTCGCTTGTTATATACATTGCTTTGTTTTCTTTTATAGACTCTATGCATATTGATGGAACAATATCCCTCACACGCTTGCCCTTGTTTTTTTTTTATTTTTTTTTTTATTCCACATATCGTTATTACGACAGCAATAAAATAGCCATATATCATCATATGTTTTGTTTGTTCAACTTGAGATTGTGTAGTTGTGAGATTGACAGGAGACATTCAGTCGTGTACAATATGCTGGGTATCATTTATTGGGTTTTGCTGTTTTTAATTTTAAAGGTACCGTTGTACCAGTGGACCTCTACTCGGCACTTTTTGAAATGAACAATCATGAAACATGAACCAGTTTTTAGTTCATATTTTTATACCGCTCAAAACTATTTGCCTAGCCTCTGTTATAAATGTAGCATCATTTGTTCTAACCTCAAAGTTAAACAACTTTCAACGTCTGGGTATTAGTAATGAGCCAATGTTTGATCTAGGTTATCGTTCAAAAAGAACCAAAGCTGAATATGAGATGACAAAAAAGTAACAATGAACTTTCATCTCAATGGTACAGCGAAAACCCGGGAGTAGGAGAGGAAGGACGAAGCTAGAATTACATGTTGAAAGTTTATTCACTTGGATGCCGTAATAATCAATACATCATCTTCACCTTTAAAGACATCCAGTAACATTTTGCTCATTTGTTTAGGATTCACAGGAATACTGACTTTGCCGTTATGACGAGAGATGGTGAATGTCTCTGGTAAGCCATCCAGCTCCTTTTTGATCTCCTCAATGGCAGTTTCTATAGTTTGATTTTGCAAAAAGATTGATCCGTGCAGGTTCTCATCTTGACGGGATGACAGATAAACCAGTATCTCTTTCTCCTCCACTGCTGCTGCTGCTACTGACGAGGACGAGGACGATGTTACGGCACTTTAGATTCCACAAACTCTTTACATTTCCAAATACACATACCTTCTTTTTGTTGCACAGGATTCTTTAATAATTCAGCAGCTGTTTGCTTTCTCATTATATTTTCAATCTTGTTCTCCGAGAATTCCTCTGGCAGCAGCCAAGTTTTTTCCAAATCTGGATTTTGCATGTAGGTTGGCACAATAGGAAGAGCTGGCTCAGGTCCCACAGAAACGCTGGACTCATCACCGCCAACAGCACGTAACACGTCAGCAGCAGCGTCGTGATTCACTGCCAAATCCAAGGCCGTCTGTCCTTTTTTTGTTTTGATGAGTGGATCAGCGCCGCTCCTTAATAAGGTTGTTATAACATGCTCGTGGCCTCTGTGAGCAGCCCAATGTAATGCCGTCCTTTTTCGGTGAGCAATCAGTGCCTACTTGCATCTTGGTTTCCGAACCCTATACTTACCAACCGTTCATGGCATTTTGAGAGTTGAGATTCACACCTGAATGAGCTAGCTGAAGCGTCGCTTTGATGTTGCCCAATGCAGCCACTTCTCTAAGAGTTTCTTCTCTTTCATCGCGATACTGCATTATTTTATTTTTTTCTGAGTGAAATGAAAAGATTCTCTACAAAGGGGGGGGGGAAGGCTTGCCCCCATGGGTTAAAAACCAAGTCTACTCCGAAACGTTGTCCTGATTAGACCTATCATCGGTCACAAAGACTGTTACGGAAAACGACTTTGTATTGTTACATTCAATAGCCTAAACAATAGCATTCCGGGAAGCGAGACTCGCTTGGAGATTTACATGCAAAAAAAAAAAAAAAGAAAAAAAGAAAAATCATACGATTGTATATCAATGCCCTGTTATTCAAAAAGTAGGCAAGCACATTCTTGTTCTTTCCATGTATTACAGCATGTATTTTGAAAGGTCAGTGTTCAAATGTTATTCAGCGTATCTCTTTGGATCTCGATGTACAAACGCACCAAATTAAGAAGGTGAGCTGATTTTTTTTTTTTCATGTAGCTACAAAACTTCATGTAAACTTGCTTGTACCACAAAAGTACATTGGAAATGGCAATTTCAATAATAAAGGTTGAAAGTTCTCCTTAAAAAAAAATGATATTTTAGTGATCAAGTAACATCTTTTTTTCGCTGTTCCTTCCTCTCTACATACATAATCATACCACCATGCCGAAAACCGATACAAGCTTATCCACATATACGTCCATGATGAGAGTGACAACCAAAGGGAGGCCGTATACAAAAGTAATTTACAAATAGAATTTTCTGCCATCATTTTGAAAAAAAAAAAGCTTAACGGACATTTAGGATTTATACGACATGTTTGCTGCAGTGCTACTGCAAATAAACTTGAAGGATCATAGAATCATGTTTCGCACATACCCTTACACCTTTACCACTGATGAAGCTGCCAAAGTAATGGCATCATTGGTATTCACCCATGTCCATCGCAACCCTGATCCAGCCAATCCAGCTCGCCAAATTGCCACCAGAACGACCACCACCTTTAGCATGGACTACAGCACAGCCAAGAATCTGCTTCAGCATTTCCTATCTGCGCGATTGATTGTCAGTGCCGCTGATCCTACGAATTGGAGCGTGCGAGACAAGGGCCTTTGGTGTCCCACCTTGAAGGGGAAATATGTCATGGAGGAATTCACAGACTCCACTCAAGTAGAAATGACAGATACGTTGATTGCGGCTCTCAATGCTCCATATATGTCACCTGGAACGTCTGGAAGTACTGGAAGTCGAATCATCACTCTGGATCGTTTGCTGGACAACGATGACCAAATCACTTTTTCCAGGCCCAATATGACGGCTGCTTTCAGGGCCATGATGGCAAGCCTTCCCCGGGATGCCCTATTGATTGACGATATCAGCGGTATCGAAAAGAGGAGCCTTCCTATCTTCCAGTATACTTTTGTAGGCTTGCATTGTGTTGAATGGTTAACCGAGAGACTAACTGTAACGTCGATTGAAGAAGCTGAGAGCGTTGCTGCTGAATTTGTCTTGTTTGGTTGGGTTGCTCAAGTCCTGGATAAATCTGACAAGGCACACAATGCCAAAGACGACAGCATGGCTTTCCGAACTGCTCGCAATGCTATCTACTATGTTACCGAAAGAGGTTGCCTAGTTACCGGTTGGAAATCACCCCTCGCTGAAGAGGCAGCGCAGGCTGGTAACCAGAGCAGCAGTAGCGGTCTCTCACTTGATTCGGATGTAAGCAGCGTCAAGCCTCCAATACATCGCGGAATGCCCAAACAAACACCACCACCGTCTGCTATAGCAAAGTACGGCTACTATGACCCTATGGAGGACAATTCTGCCGTTGCGGCCACAACAGAGATGGTGCGTCATGATTCTGCTACCGGTCTGGTAGAACAAAAAGCGTCTATGGGTCAGAACAACAATTCGGTTGAGACTGTAGTGGACCCCCAGTCTGAGCAACAAAAACAGCAAAATAGACATTCATTCCATCGTCCACCCAGCATGTCCATAACAGACTCATCAATGTCGCATAATAGCAACGCCTCCAGCACGAGCGCGTACATCAACAAAGACAACTCGCAATGGACTCGCTTGACACAAATACTGGAAACGCCCCTGATGCGCATGTATTTCAGGGACTTTTTACGTTCGAATTATAGCGAGGAAAACATCAACTTCTGGGTAGACCATAGCAAGCTGCTACAAAACTTGAAGCAAAGCAAAAAGACTGTGCTGGAGCAACTGTCAGAATGCTATTCAATCTACGAACTTTATTTAGGACAAAATGCCACGGCCGATGTCAATATTGATCATACATTACACCAGGAGATTATCAAATACGTAACTGCTGTGTTTTTCGTTACGAATTCGACAACACCAGTAACAGCAGCAGCAGCAGCAGCAGCAGCAGGAGGAGGAGGTGCTACCGCGGCAAATACCGCAACTGCGACAGCACAACCAACGCCTAAATATCCCTACTTTATTGCAGGACCCACTAACCATCAAACGCTCGCAACGAATCAGCCTATCAAAGCCAGCAAGGCATCCAGTAGGCTACTATTGATGCCGCCTGAAGCCGGTAAAACCAATAAACAACGTATCATTACTATCCGTGGCATTCCTCCAGAACGATGTCTGATCAAATTGCTAAAAATGTTTGGCCGAGTCAATGATCATGTATGTGCTATGATGGCGGAAGACTCTGTTCCAAAGTTTATCAAGACTGAAAAGTACAAGAAATTGGTTGCAAAGCAACAACGCGATGCGTTGGCATTGGAGACAGACATTGACGAAAGCGACGATGAGAGCGACGATTTTTCGTTTGAGGACAGCGACGAAGACAATCAAGAAAGAAAAAGGATCATGCACTTGACAACTGCTTTGTCTGCACAAAGATCTTCGATGGATCACCAAAGACATGAAGGTAATACAAACACTCTGAATGCCTCTATAACTACTACTATTTAAGAAAACGCTTATATGATGAATATGCTACTCTCCTTAATTAACGTATATATTGTAATTTTTATTTTCTATTACCTACTATTACTATTTGTGTCACAAAAATACTTACACACACACACACACACACACACACACACAATACATGCATATGATTGAAAGTTTTAAATAAAAGCATTTTGCTATCATCTCTGTGAATTTTGGTAATGTAAAAGCGAATAATACGCTTTAGACGTACAAGCATGCCATGCCATAATACATGAAACCCGTAAGCCAATGAAAGCTCTTACACTACTGTCCAGAAAAATTATGAAGCATGGCCGTATTTCTAAACTTTTACGCTGTTGCCGACTTATTAGGTCAGCTATTACTGCTGTTATGATGTGGGATTTAGACCACAACTGACTAAATAAAGTTTTCTCTCTCAACTTTTTTTTTTGAAGCATTATGCATGGTAATAACAGAGCTAATAATGATAAAACTGAACTATAACTAACAGGTTTTATTATTAAACGTACTTTCTATTTGCTTAGAAGTCATAAGTAAGAAACTAATGAAACACCATATAGCATCAGAGATATCATTGTGAAATCCTTGCTAGGTATGTATACGCAATTAAAACTAGTATCTGATGCGTTTTACCTTTCTATTACCCAACATTGCGAAGATCTACCATCTGTTTTTGTTGTAATGCAAAGCTTAATTGATAGCATGGAGAATTTAATCAAATATAGCGTATCTTTGTATGAAGAATATCAAATTTTACCAATCGTGTTTATTTTTTTCGGTTGCAGGATATTTAAACGAAGAAGTTAAATCAAAATCCAAGTCGAATGAAGGCGCATTTTTGATGGAAGCATATAGTGAATTTTGGGCTAATCGTTGCTATATAATGTCGTCATCAGAATCTGTTCTTGGCTCTATTAATGAATATCCCTTCGATAAGTTGGCTGCGTTGGCTTAAATACTCCTTTATGGATAGAGAAAACAGCTCACGTAGAGACGATCCAACTATACGGCCTTTCTTTGATCTTGTCAATGAATGAAAGTAACACTTTTCTGAAAGAAAGAAATCGTCTTACCAACTGAAAATTCTTGATATTAGTGAATATTTGAGATAATTTTCAAGTAGAATGTGCATGTTGGATTCTTTTCCATCATTATGGAGATATTCTCTCAAGATATTACGAGGAGACTTTAGATTGCTAACAACAAATGTTTAATGTATTGAACTTTTTTATTATGTAAAAAAATTCATATGAAGCGATGGTAATAACACAATCTTAAAAAGACAAACAATGGATACTATAAAAAGGGGTAAATTATGATCATATAATAAAAAACTATTCAGTGCTATCCGCTGCTTTTCGTTTGCGAGACTTCGACTTCTGGTTGTGATAGGCAGATTTTAAAGTATGAAAGCTAGCGTAAGTAGAAAAAAAGCCTTCATTTTGTCCATCATTATAACATGCTTCCCATTTCATACGGCCATGGTTATTGACTTTATAATTTTCGATGTAATCCAAATTGTTTTTGAGAGCCGTGTCATCGTGGTTGCTTGGAGGTGTGGAGAGGTTTGAGATGTCAGGCGTATCTTCAATTGGTATTAAGTCTTTATCCTTTCCAGTAAACTTTCTTTCTTGTCTGAAAAAAAAATTCTCTCCGTCTTTTGCATATTTTTCCACTTTCTCTGCTGACTCCCCTTTATCGAGACAAGTCAAGATTTTCTGGAATTGCTGTCTCGCTTTAAAGCACAAATCTTTGATAACTTCTAAATTCTCCTCTTCTACTTGACATTCATCTTCAAATTTTTCTTTTGCGACTAGATAAATTAATTGAATTGTAGGATCTTGCTTTTTGTCCAAGGATAAGATAATTTGCTTTTGTAGGCTGAGAAAGTGTTCCAAAGCAACTAATGGATTCAGTGGTGTGTGTAGCAAGTGATTTTCAATTGAGTTTGGCGAAATAATTTGGCATTTTTGAGCCCAAAAGTCGCAAGAGACTTCGTCAAAATAGGAATTCTTGAAATTGATCAATCTTGATCTAAGTCCTTCATTGGCAAACCCTTTGATGGAAAATATCAACATAATTGGTTGTACTCCATATTCTTCTTTCAGAGAGATGCAATATTTAATTGCTTGCGCAATGAAATCTTCGTTCACCTTATTTTGTATCTCCACTAAAACTGGTGGAAGATCTGGATTGGTGGGGAGGTACAGCACATTGGAAACGGCCTTGTTGGCTCGTTCGCAGCGGCCCAAAGTATATGATGCGCTTGACGCGTGATCCCCAACTACATCTTTAAGAATTATATCCATCAACCTTTCGTCTTTCAACATTATTGTGCTCATTATGTCTGAGCCAAGGCGGCTATCGCTGGGAAGGGTGAAGAGAGCAAGGTTGTCTAAAAAGTTGTGGTTAGTTTTATTATTGATTACTGTTCCTACCGTTGCTTACCTGGAATATTGGTCATGATGAGTAGAGGAAAAACGGCGAGGGGGGGGCGAGAAAATCGGCAACAACGTATTATTAATCGGCAATCTCGGCAATCTCGGCAATCCTAAGATTGGACGTCACGAGATTTTATATAACATTTATACCTATCACATTGTTATCTGTAGTATTGCCTATTGGCAATGGTAAAAAAAAAAACAATACAAACTCTTACAGTTCTAAAGGGAGTTTGTCTTGATTAAATCGACAACAATGGCAACAGCGCATTTGATGAATCGGCAACAGCGGCAACAGCGGCAACATCGGCAACATCGTATTAAATTAGCAGGATTCTCTATATCCAGTTGCGCAGTAGAACAGCTAGTCAAAATGTGAATGGTTCAAAAGTGTGCGTGTCTTTGCAAAGCCAGGGACGTAGATTTTAGGTGCTTGATTTTTTTTTTTTTTTTGGTCTACGCGAACGTCAGTGTGTTAATGTTAGAAAAAAGACAAAGACTGTAAGAAAACAATGTTTAGCAGCCTCAAACACAAAAAAAAAATAGTGAAAATTAATGCATTGGACTATAAGGCGCCTTTTGATTACATATTTGCATAGATTAGCCCAAGTTTTTGTACAATTTTGAAGTTGACATCAGATGAAGTTAACGACTTTTTTGAAAAAGTATTTTTCAAAATCGGAGCGTGAGATCGTCAGGCTAGGTACAGACCTGCAAGTACTACCATTAGAAAGCCACGACGCACGCAATTTAAATAAACTAGATTTCAATTGTTTTTCTTTTGAATTGGGTAAGCTATGGCTTCTCAAAGCTAATGCTTTTTTCAAAAAATACCATTTTTCTTTGATAGCGGAGATTAAATGAGTCCAAAATTAGGAAGAAAACATTCTTTCAAAAACTCCATTTGGACAATTAGAGAACAAAATTACTTCTTTCAGGCAAAATATCATCTTCAGATACTATGCATACCACGGCTGTCAGTCTATGATAATAGCTGTATTTTTGGGCGCTCTACACGATGGTCTTATTTTCATAATCCCCGTATGCTTGTGGAAGGAAATCTGCCTAAAAACTTCAAAAACAGATTAAGAGAGAAAAGTCAATATTTTGCTTTAATCAGAGCGCATTTCCAATCTTTCAGATCAAGGAATGGTCTTTTACGATCATTTTCCTCCAATATATGCTATAGTAAAAAGTTGCATTTTTGGGGCCAAAATTGAGGATATTGCATAATCGTTGATTTTGTATGCGTGGATACAAGGAAAAAATTGAAAAAATCCGTCATTTTGCATCGAAAAAAAAATCATGCTCAAATTGCACCAAAATCATATATAATATAGCTTTTAATCAATGGATACTATTTTTTGTGTTTTCAGGGCACTTTTGATTATAAAAATTAATCAAAAAATGGCATAAGAAGCTAAAGTTCTTGCATTTAAGCTTTAAAAAATATCTATCTGGAGATGATATCACGTCAATATCAATTCTAGTACATGACACAGCTCTATAAAGTATACTTTATTCATATTAATATGATTAATTAAGTGTGGCCCATCGAGTTGGGAACAGAAGAGGATAATTAATGAATGCTTTGCCACAATAACCCCTCTTGCTATTTGTGAATAATGTATGAGTTACTAATTGCTAGTGACAGGGAAGCCCTATTACCATTATTGTTAATAATAATGCTTAATATCAGTTCAAGAATTCCTTTTTTTTGTAATTCTAATGCTAAACATGTAAAATAGAAAATAAAATAGAGGTTAGGATGGAGGTTGAGGGTAATTTTACTAACAAAATTTAAGCTTTATAATAAGCTTCTGATAGATTCCAGGTTCCAGGCACTGTACTGTAGAGTATCAAATTCTGATTAGGATAACTCGCTATAACAAACATATTTTTGTACACCAACCCGTCCGTTATAACTAGTCCCAACTGTATATTCTTTGCTTGATATTGTATACGCTGACTTAACTCAAGAGATGTAACATAAAATGATAATGCGAAGTTATAACAATAGAGATTTTCATTTGCACAATTAAAAGAGGAAACAGAATGAAACGGTCGCTTTAAACTTGGAGTTAGGGATAAACTGCCATTGTGGAAATGCATAGTTTGACGGGTACGTACAAATTGATGCCTTATTAGTTTATGCAGCTTGATATTTTAATACTTTGATGGTTTCGTGGTTTATTCGTTTTTTAGGCTTAAGTATCTATGCAGCTCTATAGACTTGTCTAAATATAATGAACTTATTTATAGGTCTAATATCTAACTGATATGTCTGAAATAATTTATCAACATTTAAACATTATGAAATTCAAACAATTCTGTATTGTGGCCCGTTAGTGGTTGTTCAATTTCAAGTATCTGAAGTACATGCCGGTATGTTGATAATCCTCATTGCTAAAAAGACTATCCACAAAACTTACATCCTCGACGATTGCACCCTTTCTATCCCAACTCCATTAATACCTATACATTGATACTTTGCTCACAATCGCAGCTCGAGTATACCTACCGAAGTACGAAATCTTATTTTTATTTTTTCGAGGAGGAGGAGGCCAATAAGGTTTAGCATAAAACCACAAAATTGGCCCTATAGCTCGTTGAATTCAGCTGGTATAAGACTAGATGTAGATATCGATAGGTGTGCGAAAGAAAACATGTTGAATGAGTATACTACTTACGAACTTGAATATGCTTAATTTTTGAAATTTGGTACTTGCTATATGCCTACGTTATACATCAGTAGTAGAATGATATTCTTGACAACGTCTTGTTGCCGTAAACAAGATATTTATCGAGTTATTACCATTTTATCACACCGTGGTAAAAAAAGATTCGATGGTGATCGATAGATCGACTACTATACACACTCCGCTTTATATTGTTTCTTGCATCTACTTATCTATGGTTGATCGTGGAAAGTTTCGCTAACGCATGCAACAAGTATGGTAAGCAATCCAGCAAAACAATCATTGGTGGTAAATAAAATTTCGACCACTTTCTGATCACCATGAACGAAAATTAATGCAAGGAAAGGAAGCCTTCCAGAATCGAAGCTTTCACGTTGTCGTGTTTGGCGACACTTTTGAATTTCCGGTTCGTTTTTCTGCTTTTATGTACAATAGAGTAATCACTTTTTTTTTTTTTTGTTGCTGTAATAAATTATTTTTGTCTCTACAGTAGTAGAGGAATATATATATTATATTATCGGGATGAGAAAGAAAAGTTTTGTGCTTTGTAAAACGTCAGGGATCTTGTGTTTTCGATTCATGTGTATAGGGACAAGCGCGAAAGAAGAGAAGAGTAAGGATAATTGATTCAATAATACTAGGAACAAGTATAGTTGATTAAACTCTTCGGCATTCCATGTATGTTTCGGTAGGATCCATTGGTAACGCACAAAAAAAACCGAGTTTTTGCATTTGTGAAAACATTTGGGTATCTAATGCATCGCAGAAATGTATCAGACACAGCTTTTCCCCCAATCCCAATCATTCACCCTAATACTTACATTCCAAATTGAGCTTTACACAATCTCTTTGGCCATTAGACGCTTGACGGCAAAGTGTTTGCTCTTTTTGATCGATAGTATACTCGTTACCAGGAGCGGCTTTCACAAAGTTATCGAGACGAGTAATTTCGTCAGTAGCATTGTTATTTTCGCTATTTTCGCTGGAGGACATCTACGTGTATGCACGGTCAGGCAATGTCTCAAGTGAGTTATTTCTTACTTACATTCTTCTATTGGCAATATAAAACAAGAAGAAAAGAAGACAGGAAACCCAACATGTAGATTTATGATTTTTGAAATGTAACCCCCGGACTTTATTACGTCAGTTTGGATTGATTGATTCACCGCGTAAATACATTTGATGGATTCATTACACAATTGGTTGTTTATTACGTCGTTGTTGATTGCAAAAGTGAAGATCAAGTAGAATTATGTACACTTTTCAAATCGAAGGAAGTCAACAGCAATTTCTACATTTTTCTTTTTATGAAATTTATACATCATTGGCACATCAAACTAGACATCAGCAAAACAGTGAGTTGTATGCAGGTCGACAATGTTGCTCAAAATACCTTTAATTCTGCCACGACTTCAAATGACACACCCCATTCCTTTGCCTTTTTTTCTATATGCTACATATAGATTGAGCTGCTGTTGTGGCGTAATGGACACTTCTTTACTTACATTTCGAGTTGATGATTTGTGTAAAGAGTAAACAGATGTGCCCGCGATCTAAGATCAACGCTACTATTTAGCAGCAGGGAAATCAATCGTATTCGTCAAATAATACCTCTATCGCCTTATTTAACAGAATCATATCCACACCTTTATTGTTTTTTGTTCCAAATGGAGGGTTCATAATAATCGTATCTAACTTTCCCTTGAATCTATCCAACGTAGCTACACTTAAATCCGTATTTACAAAATCAATATCCACTTCAAACGTCTCACTATTTTCTTGCGCAATTTGGATGGCGTCCGGGTCAATATCAAATCCAACACTGTATCTGTAATTCACTGATTAATGATCCCATTCATGACAGCGTATAATCACCTAATTTTGGTTTTACCCTGCCCCTAATATATTTGCTGCTATACTTAATATGCCACAGCCACTACCAAAATCCCCAATGGCCTTATCCTCTATATCGTCGTAAACAGTATCGGCAGTGTAAAGCATTCTTGCAGCCAGATGAGGTGTCGTTGGATATTGTTCAAATTGAATCTTTGGCTCATCTGTGTCATATAAAAATAATAAATACAAATGCTTACGATTAAATATACAACATACCAAATACTTCGCAATCTTGTAATATACTCTCTAGTTCCTTCAACTTCATCTGTTGTACCTTGAAAAAGAAAAAATGTGAAGGAAGGGGGGCGGGATCATTACTTTCCTGTGACAAGCGAAAAAAAAAAAAAAAGAAAAGTTCGAGCCTTATGGCAGAAACAAATAGGCCGGATCTCATCCGTTGTTATGAACAATCAAACCCCTCTTCTGTGCCTAATTGTTGTCATGGTAATTTATTCCTTGTGTAATGAACTAATCGAATTGTAATGATAGCTCTGGTTTTTTTTTTAAAGTTTGAAAATGTGCCTCACACACTTGCTGATTTATACTAAAAGTAAATTGATGGTTGCCATGTGCGTTACACAATGGCGTAAATGAACTATAATCCGTATGTTTAATGCCTGTATAATCTGAAATAGGGGTAAAAGGGGGCTAACCTGTCAATCCTACATGCGGCTACAGGTTCAATTAGTTAATTGATGGACTGATCGACCTTTATTCGAAATATCGATGCATTTCCGTTTAGATTGAATCGAACTGGTCTTATAAGTAGACATGTATAAGCATGTTAGTATTATATTACGCGCATTTAAAAACTGGCCAGTATCGTAAAATTACGTAGTGCAATAAAGAACGAACTAATTACTAGCAATATTAAAACTATGATACAGTAAAAAGCAGCGATGTGCAACTTCCGTAACTATAACAATATTTGGCATATTTTCTTTTTGAAATGCGTGCGAAACAACCGGGCAAAATCATTAGGGATAGCTTGAATAAGGTTGGGGTTGTTTCACCACATGTATAGGAAGATTTGCGGCTGCAATTAGAGAATTTACATTGGATGCAAATATTTGTTCACGGCAAGAGTGAGATTGTGGATACCAAATGTCAAATTGATGAGTTGAGCTTTTCTGATTATGGATTAATTAATGGTCTATCGAATCATGCGCATATTTTACTTGAAATGGTATAATTTTGACAACCCAATTTTGCTAGTGGTGAAATGGAGAATTTGATAGGTAACACTATATAATCGATCCACACACATACACACTTATGGCATGCTCTCGTTGCATGGTGACACACACATAAAATTAACTTAAGAAATGTAATATTTATTTGGTTTATAAAAAAGAAAAGGGTATACCCATATTTAAAGCTAAATAGAAAAAAAGTGCTTCATTAGAACAAATAAGGTTGCTTTTGTTGGTTTATAGTAATAGTATGTATGTAAAAGAGAAAAATGTATATAAGTTTGTTGCCATATAATAAAGAGATGTATGAATTTTTTGATTTTGTGCCAGAGATTTGAGAAACAATTGCAATATATATGTGTATATATATATATGTGTATGTATGTATATAATGAGGTTTGAAGTATTAAAAAGAGCAAGAGAAAGAGCGAGAGAAAGAGCGAGAGAAAGAGCGAGAGAGCGAGAGAGCGAATAAGTGAGAAACCCGAGTATTTGGAAGGAAAGCAGAGTAACGTTGTAGAACAGAAGAACATGAATAGGCAAAAAGATGAAGGACCTAATTAACGTCTCACACTAGGAGCAGGATATGGCCTTGGAAGAGGAGGTTTTATTGGTCTATCTGGTGGCATTTTTGATGTATGTATAAGAAAAGTTGATTTGATTGTTGTCAAACTTGGTAAAGAAAAAAAAAAGGGATTGAGGCATCCGAATCAGTCTCTTTATATACTAAATTACAAACGAACCTGTAGCACGAAACTTCAAACTTGTGCTACAAAATGCAACCTGCCTCCTAGTTGTTTTTGGGTTGATTAAAATCCAAGTTGTTTTGTAAAAAGGATCGACTTGCTATTTTCCCCAATTTTTCGCTATCCAAATGTTACACTGTTTCTCTTTCGATATACGTTCTATGTTTGTGTATACACCAAAACTATTATCCAAGTTAATTTGTCCTTTTTGGATTTTGTTTATAATACACAAAAAGCCAGGTTGAAAATATATCAGCTTGGTTGCAAGCTTTCTACTTTGGTCATAAAGTAGGTTGGAGTTACCGATATACATGGCGCTCTTTTTTTGTTTTTATTTAATTTTAGCTGAATATCTTACATGAGTAAAAAGGCAAAAACTGCTAATATTGTGCAACCACAGCAATTAGAAGCCATGTTCTGCAAGCGTTTTGGTTGTCAAATGTGCTAAACTGCCCCAATAGACATTAACCCAGGGATACATGGGCATTTAAAATCGATCAATGATACAAAATGAGCACCATGAAATGAGTTTAGAATAAAGGAGATGTGCGAGGGTTGCTAAATATTATACGCCGCATTGAATGGATTGACCCTGATTCAAACAGATGTTGTAGTTGCCCCGTTTCTACATAAACCTGTAAAAAGATCATTTCTCGTCAAGTATAATGGCCACTTGACCACTATACATTGCACTTTTAGGTAAATAGCTTTACTGGTGCTTCCAATAGTTTTTATTTTTGCTTCACATGGCATATTTATTTGTTTTCCCTGCTTGCTTTACGATCCCAGAAAGCTTCTATAATGATTTTCTTATCCTGCTGATTAGTATGGACAATACCATGCGATTGCATTATACATTGTAGCGTTGAGTTTTTTTTTTTTTTTTTTTTTTTTTTT